>VUQH01032975.1:0-17518 GCA_015106775.1 Etroplus canarensis | reverse complement strand
AAAAAAAAAAAAAAAAAAAAATCACTCTACTCTGTGTGAGCTGAAATTGTGTTGAAGACTGGGGTGGTGTGTGCACCCAATGAGCTATCTGTGTTGATAGGTGGAATAGGCTGAATGCCATATTAAGACCACTGATCTTCAATGGCAGTTTTAATTTTCTTCTGCTCATGAAATGTATTAAGTATGAAAAACGCAGTGTTTTTTGCTGCTAAAGCAGAAATGTTTAAAACGATGTGCACAGTATCTTGAAAAAATGCTACAAAATGCAATTTTTGATGCACATAACCTGAGCTGTATGCATAAGATGACTTGATTAAGAATAACAGATCTCATTTCCATCACAAAGAGCCAGGAATAGAATAAAACTGCCCACAGCTCATCATTAGCAGCACCAAGCTTAATTTGAACGTATGCTGTCCTTATTTGAAACTTGGTTCATAGAGCTCAGAATAAAAAAAGGAGGTTTTTTCTTAAATGTATATAAATGTGACACAAAAAGTAAATAGAGGTAGAGCAGTGTACAAGGGCACAACTAGAAACTATAATAGCTAATGATGTATTCCATTAAATATCAGAATACAGATGAACTTTTTGCACCTTTGCCACTAAACTTTATTGTCTCATCCTCTACTCCCTCTGGGTCTGTGGCTCCAAAAGTTTATGAAGTGTGATGCAGTCTGACCCTGGGTGAACTCATGGCAGTTGGCCATCAAAGCGCCGCTCTCCACTCTTCTCCTCTTTCATCTCACCTATCTCTCCTGCAGCCTGGTCAGAGATTATCACCGCATGCAAGTGGCGTCGGAACATAAACCAGCACAGCAGGAAGATGAAGGTTGAATACAATCTGTGCAGGAGTGGATGCTGATAATATACCGCTACCTGCCTCATTTATATTAATGTTTCATATGCATTAAAAGCCTATGATATTAGTCTGTCTGGCTCCTCCAGTTGAGAGGCTGTCATCTTCTTCCACGCTATTTTCATGTATGCCTGTTACCAGCTTCCAGCAGCCACTGTAGGACCTGCACGCAGGGACGAAAGAAGATTTGGGCCATCGAGAGCCAATGTTTTTTCCCCTCAATGAGAACATGACTAAGAATAATAGTGCTCAGTGATGCGCTGCGGCTGTCTGCACTGTTGTGCACAACAACACTGATTAGATTACTTCCCTGACTAATGGCCACTTCCCCTCCCTTAAAGGAGAAAGCGAATCTCTATCTGATAGCCAGTCTTCCATTCAACCCTGGCTCTATCCACCACTTTTTTATCTACAGCACATCCATCTTAGCTGACACCGAAAAGGGTAAATCATTAAAACTTTATTTGATATCCTCATTTTTTTTTCACAAATTCAGCAATATATGAACATGAAAGAAACAGTACCCATGTTTCTGTACCTGAAAAAAAGATGTACAAAAGTGAATCAGCAGCAACATCATCTATGCAGCCATGGACCAAAATACAGTGCCTTTTGCCCTTTTCATAAAGGTTTTAAATACTCACATGTGATCAGTATTCCCTTTGGAATCCTTGGAGTTTCTATCCCCCTGCACTCTAACCTTTAGTTCTGATTCCTGAGTTTCTCTTTGCTGCACCATAACCCTGGCTGTATTCCCATGGGCACCTTTCAACACTTCTAGTTAGCACTTCAATTGCAATTCCTTACCTTACTCAAATACCCCAAATGGTGAATTTTAATATCATCGATAAACAAACCTTGAAAATATAACAAGATGAGATGAAAGAGGCTGAAGACTGGGGTCTAATCCTTAACTCCCGCTGAAATGATAATTACGTATGTAAACTTAGAATCTAACTTTGAATTTTAAAAACTAGGAGCTGTGTTAGATCTATAGAATATACTAACATCAGCATTCTAACGAGCCCATGCTGAACAGATATGTTTATTATGTTTACTACTTTTGTTTCATTGGAATGCTAGTCATGCCTTAATAAAAATTACAGCTAAGGCTCATGTGAATGTCTCAATTGTGTTCCACTAAGCAGAGCTAATGAATATCAAATGGCAAGGTGGTAGCAGATGTTTTATTTGAAATCACAAAAGAAATGTCAACAATGGCTTTTTAGGGGGAGATACTACAGGTGAATAGAGTATTTTTCTTCCTAAGTTGATTACTTGCATTATGAATAGCTATTGTATATTACAAGTGCTCTGAAATTGTATGTTAAAGCACTGAAATATTATCTCAGTTAATGGGCCCTCTACACCTGAATATGTACAATTTGTGACTATTTTTAGCAACTACTTTGACATTTTATGGAAGCAAAAAAGGCTTAAAATTTAAGCACTGACCAGTTCATGTGGGGATAAAGGTTCTTTCTTTTTGTCTTATTTTAAGATATTTTACTAAACTGGTAAGATCATTTACCAAGATTTTTTAGACTTTTTCTCTGCGAATGTTTGTATCAAAAATCATGGCAATCCATCCAGTATCCAGCAGCTGTGGCTCCTAACCAGTTCCCACCAGATTACTGGCTGGTGCATCAGGTCAGCATCAACTAATTACCTACCTGCTGTATTTAAAGACTGGCTCTTCCACACACCACTCTTCCACTTTACCATGTTATTTTGACGTAGTACACTTCAGGCATGGCTCCAGTTGTAGTTGTGGGTTGTGGTTTCTGCTCAGCTAGAGGAGGATAGGTGGAACAGAGTAGTTTAGGGAGAAGTGTCAAGAAGGCTTGACTGGCACAGCTATTGCACACTGCAGTGCACATTTGTGTTGTTTATATGCTGTGTGAACACAGTGCCAATAAAGTCTGTCTGTATTAAATCTATATCAACATATGTGCTGGGAAATCTTACAGTTAATGGAATTGCTGCCACAAAAGTGCTTGTAGTTTTTAACATACAGTCAAACCAGAAGTTTTGACAGTTTGCTCGTCAGATGTGTGTTAACACAATACTACAATCTTCACAGGACTGGATGTCCCAGAAAATTTTCCCTGAATTGAAATGCTCAGAGGAATTGCAAAAAAGAAAGAACTACATCCCACACTCTACAAGCCTCAGCTGATGAAAAATTAAGTTCTTGACAGTAAAGTTAGAAAATGACTGAACAGGTATTGGAAAGATTGCCAGCCTCCCTTCTCTAAAAGGAACATGGCAGCACGGTTTGGGTTTGCAAAGTTGCACCTGAACAAACCCCAAGGCTTCTGGAACAATGTCCTTTGGACTGACGAGACAAAAGTGGAGAAGTTTGGACATAATGCCCAGCACTATTTTTGGCAAAAACCGAACAGCATATCAATACAAATGCCCTATTCCAGCTGCCAGGCTTACTGGTGGAAGGGTGATGATTTGGGCTGGTTTTGCATTTACAGGACCTGGTACCTTGCAGTCATCAAGTCAACCAGGAACTCCTCTGCAGAACAAAGTATTCTAGAGTCAAATGTCACGCCATCTTTCCAACAGCCAAAGCTGAAATTGGGGGATGCAACTGGAGGAACACCTTCAAATCTGCAACAGAATGGCTGGCTGAAATAGAAAAGCATCCAGGTGTTGCAGTGGTCCAGTCAAAGACCAGACCTCAATAAAACTGAAATACAGTATCAGGACCTTCAGGGAGCTGTACATAAATGAATGCTCACAAACATCAATGAATTGAAGCAACATTTTAAAGAAGAGGGGGCCAAAATTCCCCTACAATGATGTGAGGGACTGATAAAGTCATACAGAAAATGATTACTTCAAATTATTGGTGCTACATGCTACTGTATAAAGGGGTGTACTTAGTTTTTCACAGGACTGAATATAGTCCTGTGAAAACTTTTTTTTCCACATGACTGCATGCTTGCCAGTGTACCAGCTGTATTGTACTCTCTATTCCCTCTCATGCTGGCTATTCCAATTTGCACATCTGCTTTTTGCCCTTATGTCTGCCTGCTCGCTCTCCAATGGCCACTTCAAGCTACAGTCAAGGACTGACTCTCCTACATCTCTGGAATCCCATTCTGAATATTGTAAATATAGCTTTCAAACATTTTCATGTCCCATATTAGCATCCACCACTTCTTGATTCCACCTTAAACCGAGGAGCTCACATCAGTAAGCATCATGCTCTGAGAACTGTGAACACAACATTTTATATTCAGCCATGTAATAAGTGTTTCAGTCTGGAGTGAAGTCTGAAGTGGTGATTTAACTTTGCCTTTTAGAGCGCCAAGCCACTCATGGTCTGTGTACATGGCCAGAAATGTGTGTTTGCTGGAATTGCCCATGACTTCATTTTTCAAGAAAAAAAAAGTCTGTCCATGATAATTAACTGAGTTGTCAGTGACAGCAGGATGGCTACAGTATTTATATAATAAATTTCACCCTTTCTTGACTTCTGTTTGAGACAAATAAGTTGAAGAATTTTTAGCTGAAAGTGCTGTGAATACAGCAGGAGAGAAAAAAAAAAAAACTATGTTGAGGGTGCATTGTACTGAGAACTGTCAATACAAACTCCATAGGATCTGTAAAGAAAATAGGTACTGCCAGTAAAAAAGCACTGCCTATGAAAACAGACCTTAATGCAGCTAAAAAGTTATGGGCTGTAGAAACTTATGCAGTGTGGGCAGTACCAAGCCCTCTGATCTACACACATTTCTAATCGTCTGGAACAGCTTTGAAGCAATGTACTGGGAATCAACAACATTTGGTAATTACAAGGGATATGAATCCTAATTGTTACACACATAAAGCATACACAGTCAGGACACTTAGCCCTCGGGGCAAGATATTGTTCCCCTCTTGACAGCTTACTGCCTATTTGTCTTATTCTCCTCCATAATCCCAGGCTTCACTTTCTCACTGCTCACAGGGACAAAAAAGCATTACGGTGTTTACACAAACAAAATTTTGTCCAAACATGCATGGCTCCACACAGCACAACAGATGGATGATTCCTCTCTCCAAAGCGATGTGGTTTTAATCAGAAAACAAGCTGACAAGAGGTATGATGGCAAGATGCCTCTAAAATGTGTTAATGATTCATCAGTATTATTCCTGGAAATCCTTTGACATGTTAAAGTCTAGTATGGATTTAAGCCAGTCAGCCCTAAAGTTACCTCCTCTTACAGTAGCCTAGGGTTATAATTTTCACTCCATCATGAATGAGTACATTGTTGAGAGACATCTGTGTCAGCTCCAATGTATTATCACCAATGGCCTGTTGCTAGAGTGGGCAGGCAGTATTGTTTGGCACTAGATACACAGGAAAATGCCCTGCAAAAATGAACCCATATACTGTATGTTAGTCTATCTGATCACCATCTGCCACCGTCTAGAAAAGCTGGCTGTGTGTGTCTCTGTGTGTGTACATTTCTGTGTAAATGTTTGGTGTCTCCATCTGATGTTTGCTCAGTTAATCAATAGTGGTGATGCTGTACTCAGATGACATATAGTCCAGGCATCCCTATCTCCTCACCCTAATCAGATTAACAGTGAATACAATCTATGTACACACTGGCCTCCTGGCCAGGATTTGGAGCTCTAAGATCTTGCCAGCCTCACCACAGAAGGAGAGCAAGAACACTATCTTAAAATTGCTATTCTGCTGGGATCTTTGTCAAAATAACTCCAGATTTTGAGATAAGAAAGCAATTACAGCACCTTTTATTGTTCAATTTTTGTTTTCTGTGAGCTAAACAAACACTCATGGTCAAGATTACAAGTATCCAGAAAGGTACATTATATCTAAAAAGAACTTAATCAAAATGCATAAATGAGCAGTGGGGAACATTTTCAAACTGGCAAATAGCTGAATGCAAACATTAGCTGCAATCATGAAAGCCATTTCTTGAATGATTTCTATCAGTAAGAGCCAATTCTGCTCAGTGGCATCAGTATGGAGCATTATTTTCATTGGGTAAGAGAAAACACTTGCGCCTCTACATTTGGAATTGTTTCATATTCTATCCCTGCCTCCTCATCCATGTAATACCATTCTCTCATAATCAGTTGAGGATTTAATTTCACAGAAAGGATTCGAAACAAATGACTTCAGCAGCCATTTGCCATTCACCATATTCATCCATCTCCTTCTTATTGAAAATCATTCTGCAGGGCATCCATGTTTTCAGTAAATCCATTTAGTTTACTCAGCTGGTTCCTCAGATATTTATTTTTACCGTCTCCTCTGACAGTCCTGGAAAACAAGAGTTCATCTTAGGAGGAAACAATATCAAATCAAAGTTCTGCTGGTCTAATTCTCTTCATTTTTGTGTACTTTTTGCTGTTGTTGTCTTCCAGATAAGTTGGGATTGTGTCAGCTGTTTCTGGAGAGAAAACAGGTCCTGTCAACAAGAGGATAAAAGTAATGTGGGGCAACTTTTGAAGCAAATTAAATGTAAAGTAGGTCCTTTGTTCTACCAGTGTGTAGTTTATGTGATGATCATTCTTAAATTAAATTAGTGTATTAAAATTTTTATTTTTACCTTCTTACACAGAGTTCTGTACTGTTTGCCTTGGCACGTATTTAATGATTATATGATGCACCTGACTGTTTTGGGTATGGACATTGGTGGGTGCAAAGAACCACCGGACTGTCAATGTTAAAGTTCAAATCAGTAATTTAGCTGTATTTTAATTCTCAAATAAGCTTGATTTGTCACAAACAAATGTACAAAGTACTTTTTGCAGTGCTATGTGTTTTAGTATCCTCTATCCAGTTAGGAAATTAGTATGAATAAACAAGAGCTAGTTCAGTCAAATAAATAACACTATGTTTAGAAAAATGTACAGTATGTTCAGAAGAAAAATGTATGTGTGCAGTATGTTAAGACAAATGGGCAGTGTGTTCAGAAAAATATGAATGATCAGTTTAGCATTCAGAGTTAAGAAATCAGATGGCTTGAGGGAAGAAATTATTCTTCATCCTCTTAGTGGTGGCCTTCAGACAGTGGTAGTGCTGGTCTGACAGCAGCAGGGAAAAGAGTTTCCTGGTTGGCTAAGCTACTTGAGGATCTTCATGGCCCTTGACCTGTATTGGTCAGGTTATTTCAGTTACTGTATGTTGTAATTAGGCTTTTACTTATGTGTCACTCGTGTATGCTGTGTACAGTGCTGCCAGATGGAAAATGAAGAAATATTGTACTGTCCCTTTTAAAATTATCTTTAAAATATTAAAAGTATTTTGACCCAAACTATTGTATCTACTAAAACAACCTGTAAAATCACACCCTAGGACAGTACATTTAAAAAGAAAGGTATTCTATGTGCATGGAGCTGCAATAACCCAAGGAATAAACACAGAGACTCAGCCATTTGAATGAAAGAACTGCTTTATAATTTGTCACACTTAAACAAACCCAGTCAGTTGCACCTCTTTGCACAACCCCTGCTTTGGTCCTTAACTATCGAAATAAAAGCATCAGAACCTACACACTGAACTTCTTGCTTTTAATAATATCTGACAAATCCTAGGGGCAACCATTCCCAATGATGTGCTTGGCAATTGCAGTGCAAATTCTGTGCTTTTTGAGAGTCTTTGAAAATCTCTTCTATTACTTCCACCAAATTATTAGATGATTGCATGACAATATTGTCTTCAGTCAGAAATCCTGCTAGTTTAATTTTGGCTGATTTTGCTTTTTCGTTTCTTTGTTGCAAACACTGAGCAATGGGCATTTAATTTGGAGCCAGAGACTTTACGTTTTATGTGTATTTATCTCCTTTGGCATGATTTTTTTCAGAAATGTAATGTCAGACACCAGCTGAATTCTGCAGAAGCAGCAAAAGACTTTAACCTCAGTCTCAGCAACAGGTTAAAGCCATCCCTAACTCCCAGGCAGGGTAATAAAGCTGCTGTACCCAGCAGGGTTTTTTGTTTTCCTTGTCTGTGCTGCCGGACTCTTTTCTTTTAGTGCTTTTTTCTCTGAGTCCAAATTTATGTTTACTTATTTTTTAAGTTTGTTATGGTGCCAGTTCAGCTGCTCAAACAAACATGAACTGTTGATGTGATTGGCAGTGAGGAGGAGCCAGCCAGCTATGAGCTGATCGGGTATGAGCAAGTATCAGTTGCTGGTGATGTGTGGGTGTTCATGTGAATCAAAACAACTTTTCTCTAGATGCCAAAACTACCACATAGTTAGCCTTTTTTTAAAAAGTATTTATCATTTACTGTATAGGCTCTAAAAATATTGTATGAATATGATAATTATATATCTGACAAAACTGGCTGTATGTAAAAGATCCATGTGGTCACTGTGTCATCACCATCTGTTTAATGTAGTCCTTCCTAAAAAACTTAACTTTGAGCCTGTTGGCAGTCTCTGTATTAGTGTTTTCAATCCAGACTTGTAGAATCAGCTTTAGCAGTAATAACTTGAAGTAATCATTTTCTCTATGACTTTATCAGCCTCTCAGATCTTTGTGGAGGAATTTTGAACCAACCAACAGTTCAGCACATCGAGGTTTGCATGCATTTTATTATGCACAGCTTTCTTAGGGTCCCACCACATCGTTTCAGTCTGGTTGAAGACCATACTTTGAATGGACCATTGCAACACTTCAACTCTTTTCTATTTCAGCCATTCTGTTGTAGATTTTGGTGTGCTTGGGATCATTGTCCTGGTGCATGACCCAAATTCAGTTTTAGCTGATGGACAGATGACCTCACATTTGACTCTTGATTACTTTGGTACTTTGGAGTTAATGGTCGACACCATGACTGCAAATCAAGCCATACATATCCAGTCTTCTGTTTTGTTTTTTGTAATTCTACTGTTTAACTTTAACATTTAACATGTTAAATGCAGCCAGTAGAGTCTGAGATGTAGCTTCTGTTTTTTTTTTTTTTTTTTAATCAATCTCTCTAAGCATTGCACAGTCTGAGCTTGAGAAGAATTTGCTGGGACATTGACCGAAACATTATGACATCATGTGTACACATACCTGAATGTTCCAGAGCAACAAACCCCCCCAAATATCTGCCTTTATAGAGATGATCACACTGGCTGATGATCATTTAATCAAGTGGATTAGCAGCACTTGGCTGCTACGTACTCTCTTAATTCCTATGGAAGCAGTAAGGGCTGCATAGAGATCAACTATTACTGTGGTTTCCAATATGTGTGTCGCTAGCAAGAGGCCAACCTCAGTAGGACTCCAGTGGAAATTAATAACTTCTGATAAGAGTTTGTATTCAAGGTTATAATTGAAAAAATTAACCCAAGCCAGTGACACTGCAGTTATGCAATGTAAGCAATACTACAAAAGAGAGCAAGAGAGCACGCTCTGTTCGCTGACAAGTAATGTTGACCTTGAGCTCAAGCACTCTTAACTTTTAAATAAATTTGCTTTTCATGATTTTCAACATTTTCTAAATTGTATTTTTTTCCAAGATGGCTATTTGCTGGGAGTGGCCAGGATGGACAGGATTAGAAATGAGTATATCAGAGGATCAGCTCAGGTTGAGAAGTTTGGAGACAAAGTGAGAGAGGTAAGGCTGAGATGGTTTGGACATGTTCAGAGGAGGGATAGTGGATATATTGGACAAAGGATGTTGAAAATGGAACTGCCAGGCAGGAAGAGAAGAGGAAAACCACTAAGAAGGTTCATGGATGTAGTGAAGGAGGACATGCAGAGGGTTGGTGTGAGGGAAGAGGATGCAGCGAGATGGTGAGATGGAGGCACATGATCTGCTGCGGCAACCCTCAATGGGAGCCACAGCAGAGCCACAAGAAGAAGAAGAAGAAGACACTGAAGCTTGTTACTTGCTTTTACCTCAAAATGAATTAGAGCTCACTTACTTTGCAAAGTGTATTGAATTCAGGTGACCTTGATTTCAGTTAAGTCTAAGTATTTACACACTCAAGTCTTATGTCTCCTTAATGAGTTTTCATACTTATCTCATAAATTCGACGCCTAATAGCACTTAAGCACTATACACTGACCTATTTCAAATATCATTCCAGCTCTATTATCAACTCCTATCAATTCATATGTGTGTAAAAGGAATTTTTATATTCTTACATAGAATTAAAAAGGTATTTGCTGCTTTATACAATCTTACATTCACCTCTGACAACAGAGGAAAATAAGAGACACTGAATTTACATAACTGAGAAGTATTTTTTCCAAAAAGTTCATTTTCTGCATATAAGGACCTCTTCAGAGTTCTAATCACATATCAAGAGTTGGCAATGGCTTTTTCTCACTCATCCTCATTAATTATGGATTCTCTGGTAATTTTCATTAATTACTGAAATGCCTGCAGTTAATCATTATTATTCTCTTTGGGTATTTGGGTTATTTTCAAAGGTCGAGGAACTTGTGCGTATTGATAAGAAATCATAGCAGAGATCACTGCACCACCGCTTGAATAGAAAACAGCTTTTGGAGAAGAAAAAGAGTGCCCTGTGGCAATTTAGAGGACTATTAAATTGACCCCTCTGCATTAATGTTGGTGTATGAATATGTGATGCCATTTTTGGGGTATTTCGCATGTATTTATTAATTGTCTAAGAGCCAGTCCTATGAACTATGGAAGTTGAAGGGTTAAAGGTGACATATTTTTAAAATTTCTACTTGCCATGATTTGGCAGGGATTTTTAAGCTCTACATTGGTCATATAAAATAAAAATATAACCAAGAAAATACCAATATTCATATGTGTGGTAATAGACAAAATCAACACTGAAAACATTCATAGATAACTAAACAACCAACAGATATAAGCAACACAAATAAGACCAGAGAACAATCTAAAAATGATCACAAAAATTTCATATAGAAGTTTTAAAATTTCCAATGGTGATAGTAATGAAGCTTAAAGGAATCTGCAGCATAGGCTGCTTAAAAGGTAGAATTTGAAAGCACATTTATCAGTATGTGACTACATGTTTACGGTTCTACTCATACTAGGCGATCCATAGTGTGCCTTAACACGTTTGACCCCTAAAGTCTATTTCTTTTGACTAGTGTGATCACTGTTTACCATGCCCAGGGATGGCTGAGTGTGCCATGCTCTGGTCCACTTGAAGAGCATGGGACAGGGATAGTTCAGATGGATTCAGTGGGATCATAACTCCTAACGCCTTCTGAATGACAGCTGCCTCTGTGAAAATCTCTGAAGTGATTAAGAAATCTATGAGGAATGTGAGAGGACAGTTTGGCCAATAAGACCCCAATTAAGCCACAAAATACATAAAATCAAGAACTTCACTGCTTTCTGAAAGAGAGAAAGAGAGAGAGAGAGAGAGAGAGAGAGAGAGGGGCAAAGCAACTGAAAATCTCTTTTTTTATTATGCAAAAGGGATCGAATATCCTTTTAAAACTCAGAAACTTGCTATTTGCATTTTTTTGTATGAAACCATGGCCAGCAACTTGTGCTGAATACACAATAAAATAAATGAATACAAAACATTCTATTGTACATGATTGAACTAAGCTTTGTGATATGATACATATTCTGGTCAGTCCTGTCCAACCAAATGGTTCTACAGAGCCTGCAAGTCAATGACAACGAAAGCTGAATGGTTAACAAAGCAATGTGCTTTCACGTGCCAGAAAGGATGACAAAGGACTGCTATTTTTGCTTTAAAAAACTGATGTTTTTGTAAACATGATCGCAACATTTTGTGCATATTGCTAACCAAACTTGAGTCAAAAATATCTTTGCTACTTTGCATGCTCATGCCATATTCAGTAGAGGGGACATGTAGCTTATAAAGTAGTTTAGGTTGAAAGTTAATACAGCAGCTATCATTCTTTTTCAGTAGTGTAATGTGAAACTCTGAGTTTTTTTATGTAATGTCACACATGTAAACATGCTGACCTCAATATTTGAAACGTGATCCATGTTTAGAATAATGACAAAAAATAAGTAAAAGCACAGCAGCTCACTTTCAGTAATAAACATCTGAATACATCACATGATATACAGAAATTATTTATCATATTATTGCAAGTGGCTTGGAAATTAAACTGCACGTTTATTACATTTTTGCCAAATTAATCTTTTTGTTCAACTTATAAGCTGCAGGGGGACTTTAGAGGTGTCCTAAATATAAGCAATTTCTCAGTTGAGATGGATCTTTTAGGACCACCAGCTCTTGTTCTTAATGAAAACAGTTCATTTAGATGTAAACAATTTCAGACAGAGCAGAAATGACTTGTTTCCATAGTATTGACCATACACTTGTAAACTCTGGCATTTCCCACCCTATTGTTTTGCAGTACTAATCCAGGGCTTGGTCTAATGCTGCAGATTCATCCACTTTCCTTCTAATTAGCATATTTGATTATGTAAAGGAATTCTCTTGACTTTGCTGGGCTCCCTAAGAGCCTCTATTAATTTCCACCAATGAGGAATACTCTGATCACAATTAAATGATAAATGGTTAAGTGTTGCATATGGAAATCAGATTGTCTTGTTTAGATGCAAGCCTTTTTGTCTATAATGAAGAGCTGCGAATTAGCACGAAAGGTCACATCCACACCGGGTTGAGGATTTGGCACTCGACACTGCATGGTGATTGCTGCTTTACATAAATCATGTAGTCCTTCAAACTGTGTTGAGACAAAACAATGTTCTCCTCTAACTGATTTCCTCTGTAAACAAAGTTTTCCTTGCTAGCTGAGGTTCTGGATTGCAAGGATTTGTTTGTCAGTCTTTTGATGTCTCAGTCTGACATCCTAAAGCTAATTAGTCCTTTTTAAAAAGCACAAAATTTTTTCTGTCAAATAAGTGTGCTCTAAAGATGTGTTTTCATTATTCATAAGGGTGGGAGGTGAGTAGAGGTGCAGGACAAGTTGGTGTATATATTTAAGTATTGCTAATTTAAAGAAAATAATTTCAATATCGAAACAAACAAATATTGAAATCAATCTGCAAGCTTCCCCTGCTTTCATTTTGTAGTTGTTGATGCCATTAATCTTTGATTGAATACAAACACAAACAGTATATGGACAAAAAGGAAGCTGTTTACAAGAAGGGCCAGAGCTGTCTCTATTTTCTGAGATGACGTAGGTACTTCAATATCTGCTGTCTAATGTCTTCAGTAGTCAGTGCCATCCTCTGTGCTGTAGTGTGCTGGGGAAGCAGACTGAGAGTAACGGACACCAACAGACTCAACAAACTAATCCGCAAGGCCAGTAATGTAATGGGTGTGGAGCTTGACTCTCTGACAGTGGTGTCAGACAAGAAGATGCTGTCCAAGTTAAGGAAAATATTGGACAATCCTTCACACCTGCTCCATGACTTGCTAGACAGGCACAGGAGCACGTTCA
This sequence comes from Etroplus canarensis, assembly GCA_015106775.1. Lineage (NCBI taxonomy): Eukaryota > Metazoa > Chordata > Actinopteri > Cichliformes > Cichlidae > Etroplus > Etroplus canarensis. The sequence goes on along the minus strand of VUQH01032975.1, from coordinate 4,281 downwards.
GCAGCAGACTCATTCCACCACGATACAGCACAGAACACCACAGGAAATCATTCCTACCTACAGTATGGCCATCAAACTATAATTCCTCCTTGTGACACTTTGACCAGTTTCTTTTATCACCGCATCTTGTACATAATGTATATGGTATTTAACTTTGGAGTTATTTATGTTACACATTGCAGTTTATAAAGACAGGTTTATTTATTTATTTAAAAAAAATCAATCAATCAATCAATTTATATTTATTCATATCTATATATAAGCATCTGTAACACAATGCAAATTCCCCCTGGGATTAATTCAAGTATTGGGCCACCTACACATCCTATTCTTAATCTACGGGCATTAATATTGAGTTGCCCCCCCATAAGAGATCCTTATATGTGCAGCTATAACAGCTTCCACTGTTGGAATATCTTTGTACAAGATTTGCGAGTGAGTCTGTCTGAATTTTGCCGTTCATCTGCAAGTGCATTTGTGATGTCAGACACTGATGTTGAATGAGAGAACCTGGCTCTTAATCTCAAGTTTATTCCAGAGATGTTGAGTGGGTTTGATGGCAGGTCTCTGTTTGCAGGCCAGTAAAGTTCTTCCACAACAACCATGCCTTTATGAATCTTGCTTTGTGCATTGGGGCACAGTCACCCTGAAACAGAAAAGGGCCTTCTGCAAACTTTTGCCACAAATCTGGAAGCATAAAATTGTCCAAAAAGTCTTGGTAAGCTGAAGCATTAAGATTTCCCTTCACTGTAACTAATGGCACCAGGCCAAGCCTAGAAAAACAACCCCATAGCATTATCCCTCCTATACCAAACTTTATAGTTGGCACAAAACTGTCAGACAGGTAACATTTTCCTGGAATTAACCAAACCCACATTCATCCATCAGACTGTCAGATAGAGAAGAGTGGTTCATCACTCCACATAACACATTTCAACTGCTCCTGAGTCCAGTTTACTTCACTCCATGAGACACTTGGCATTGTGCTTGATGATGTAAGACTTGCATACAGCTGCTCGGCCATGGAAACACACGACATGAAGCTCCCAGTGCAAATCTTTTGTGTTGATGTTAAAACCAGAGGAGGTTCGAAATGCTGCAGTTGCTAAGTCAGCAAACGTTGGTGACTTTTATGCACTATGGGACTTGGAACTTGATGACCAAGCTCTGTAACTTTGTTGTCATGGCTGAGTTGCTATGGTTCTCAAATGCTTTCAAATTTCAAGAACTGATTTGTTGTATGCAATTACAGTACTACACTTGAATTCAGTAAACTCTTTAGAATGACCCATTCTTCTACAAATATTTGTAAAGGCAGTCTGCATGGCAAAGTGCTTGATTTTATATACCTGTTGCACTGGATAAGATATCTGAGTTCAGTGATTAATAGGTGTGGCCTAGAGCTGGGCGATATGGGAAAAATTCATATAATGATAATATATTTCAAATCAGTCTATCAATATAAATTTTGTTATTTTCAAATCATTTCTGTCAAGCTCAAAATTTAACTCCTGAGAAGCAAAGCTATCAGGTGGATTTTGGCTTATCATTCATTGTCTGTCAGAAGTTGAACATGACACATGAATTATGAGCTGTCAGAAGCTTTCAAGATTTACAGGAGAGCATTAAAGCTGTTGGTCAGCTCTAACTAAAATAAAAATAATTCTAAAATTCTTAAATCTAAAATTAAAATTCTAAAGCTTTCAAGATTCAAAGAAGAACACAAAGTAAGTTCTTTGGTCAGTTCCAAGTAAATAAAGTAGGTACTGTATTAATATTAAATAAAATGTCAAACAACCTATCTCTGTACTGTAATTGTTCCCTTGTTTTTCCATTTGAATCTGCAGAAACCTACAAAGAGACACACAAAAAAATTTAATATACTTTATATCCTCAGTACAAATTCAGTCCTCAGGATTGAAGAGCTTCTGTCAGTCCCAAAGTCATGACTTCACCTGTTTGGTCTTCAGGAAAGTGTGCAGTTTAAAGAAATTTGCTTTTCAGATTCCAGCCTTGGTCAGTGCAGTGGGCAGTGAGGCTCATATATGGTTGTCATTTTTCAGGAGGACCAGCAGCACCTGTTTGGATCTGGGACTGTAAAGTCTTACATTGTATCTAAAGGATGGCCTTGCCTCAGACATCAAAACACATCAGTGTTATTACCGTCTTTGTGGGAACATGCTTTGACACAGTTTGCAGTGCAGCTTCTCTGCTTCCTGTCGGACTTTAAACAACCAAAATATCTCCACACACTGAACTCCACTGATCTGTTCTATCAACAATGTCCTCATTGGGCTGTGTGTCCATTGTTGTGTCTCCTTTAGTAATGCTATCACTCGGGTTTTCCATCGTTATTTTCTTTTTTATCTGGCTCGCTCCCCTGAGATGTGGTTTGCGCCGCTGCAGAAGCACAAACATTTGCACTTGTCCTGCTGCTAGCCTACGCTCCAGCTAACAAACATGGCTGTAGCTCTTTTCCAGATTGGTTCAAGCGGTGCTACTTGTATTCTCATTATGATTGCCTTTTCAAGTTTTCTGTCAAAACATGAGCAGCATGAGTTTTATCGATGCAGTGACCTTGTCTTAAATCTCTGAGAAAAAGTTTTATTGGTCTAATTATCGTTATCATTTTATCACCCAGCTCTAGTGTGGCCCAACACTTTTGTTCATACACTGTACATGTTTGTATTTAATTAAAGGTTAATGGCATTTAGTAAACCAGATACAGCTCTGAGGTGAAGCTGCATCTCTACTTACACATAAAATCAAGTAAAATTTTCTTCACTCAAAGGAAAACTACTTTACTGACTTTTTGACTTTTCGAATTGTCTTAAGTGTATTAAAATTCTATAAGATTATAATCATAATAATTTAAAGCATTACACCAGAAATTATCAGTTCTATTTAATGTCACTAGTTCAGAGTTTGAATTTTGCAAGCTGAATCTGTTTTTATCTTACAATAGGCCATAATTACACAAAACATATCTATGGTAAAAACCTTCAAAACATTGATTTTATCTTTTAGAATGAGATTTCAGTTGTACATAATTCCTGAAGCTCATTTGTTTGTATTGTGGTTCAGCCAGAGGTTGCAGTAATCCCCCAGTAGGCCACAGACACTGATCTTCCATTACACATTGTACTGAACAGCCTGCAGGGAGGAAGTACAGTGGCTTGTTCTTTACCCTCCGGACAGCCTTTTGTGTTTTCAGAGTGTCTTTGTGGCTTACAGGGAGAGAGCACAATGCAGAATGATCTTTCCTTGTGTGAGAAATGTTCTTCATTGTTTCATTAATCGTCAGCCTGTAATCTGTAGTTCTTACTCAAGTCCAGTGAGTTACAAATAAGGGCAGCTGCGGGCAACAGCAAAAGAAAAACAAGATGCAAAGATATGAGCCTACAGGTGAAACGGAAACCAGAAACAATTCTCCGTAAGTGAGGTTTTAAAGTAACAGCCTGAAAAGAAACAAAGGTAAAATGAAGCAAACACTGTTTTATCTTGATCATGAACCTTATCAGAATCAGAGTGAGAATACTTTATTAATCCTCGGGAGGAAATTGCTTCATTTCACCAAAAGCATTAGGTTGCTATATTTACCACATTTTTAGATAATTACATGATAGGATGCTAGTATGTCTGTACAAATACAACAGTTACACTGGCTGTGAAAAGGTGTTTTTGTAGACACAGTAAGAAATGGGTGACCATTCTGTGCAAAGCTGCACTCCAAAAAAGCTCAAGGTTGAATGAGCCTGATTGGTGTGGTGGCACATTATTTTTCTTGTGGTTCTCCTGTGTTTCCTTTTGAGTTGTGAAAAAGATACATATATATCATCAATTTTAGGCTTGTTGGCTGCACAAAACACTGACAGAAAATGTTCTCGTAACTCCCAATAACTTGTAACTGCTGGAAATGACCTGTAATCAGTTCAGCTAAACGGGAAACTCCCTTTTGGCTTCGGTTAAATTAGAATGAAATGCATTTTACATGAACGAGAAAATAATTTATCTTACCCTTTCTTATACTGTAGCCCCTTTAGGGTGGTATCACATTGCTGTCAATATATAGACAGTAGGAATGCAATGGGCAGTTTCTTTCAACATATACTTTATATACAAGTTTTACATTAACAAACTTAACCTATATCCCTTTCACTAAATGTCAGATTCAATAAGTTGTTTTGGATTTATTCAGGAAATCTCACTGAAAGGTGTGTGTGTGTGTGTGTGTGTGTGTGTGTGTGTGTGTGTGTGTGTGTGTCTTTATGTGTGTGTTTT
>VUQH01032973.1:0-12066 GCA_015106775.1 Etroplus canarensis | reverse complement strand
TCTTGGAAGCATGTAACAGCTGATAAAAATGAGTGCACTTTCTAAAACTGTTCCGGCAAAATAAACATTTCATGAGGGCAATTGTTCTGATTTTGGTTGCAAATTTTGTACTTTGCACTCCAGACTATTTATTTCATAGTTTTATTTACTTATGTTGCAGATAAATTGCATTATTATAGATTAAGCTACCCAGCAGTAGATAAGTAATTAAAATCTTCCACTGACCAACATTAAAATGATATACACAGCCTTCAAGCTCTTGGATTCTTGTTGTTACTTTAGGATGTCTAATGTTTCTGCTCTGCTTAGGTACACATGTGCCACACCTGAGCTCTAAGGAACCCTGTCTGGCCGGCCCTCACTCTCAACCCTAGCATTTTGCCACAGAGCTGTGGATCACTCTGATCAAGGCCAGCCTGTTTGAACTCTGAGCCTGGTGTCAGCACAGATTCTCTACGCAGAGCCAAGGGAAGCCAAGGAGAGTGACTTTGTCCACACCAGAAAACCTGACAATAATACAATGTATATGATTCTGCAAAGTGCTATTTTACATGATAATTATGTTTACATTAAATATATTCAATTACACAACTTCTACACTATTAAGCTACTTAAGTAGGATTATAAGTTTTACTTAAGTGCTGCACTATTTTCATGTAATAAATCTGACACACTACCATGTGAACTTACCTTCAGCTGCTCTCTTGTATTCTTCCCAAAGTGTTGTCACAGCACATTAATCCACATTTTAATTTTGACAGATGCCCTTCCTGATGCAGCCCTTCATGGTGAGAGGTACTTGTGCCCCCACCTGGAATCAAACCAGGGACCTTTTGCTTGTAAGGCAAATGTGTAAAGCACTACACTATGGGGACATCTGACACACTGCCGTACCCAGTGTTTTGTGTGCTGATTTTCATTATTAAGTTGATTTCTGATTAATAATCTGATCCCCAATGCAATTTTAAAACTGTTAATGTGTGTACTACGTGGAAAAGTTTTTTATGTTCCTGTGTGTGGAGTGAAACTGTGGGACAGGCTGAATGTGGAATTGAATCCTTGTCCAGACATAAAGCAGACTTAAAAAAAAGAAGAAAAATCTATTTTTCATTAGGTATAAAGAAGAGGAAGATGTGTAAATATCAGTGAATGTCCACTGTTTATTTAATTGTAAGTCTGTGTCTACACATATTTTGCAATCAGCAATTCAGAAATGGAGGTATGTGTCTTTGATGTGTGGAATTGTAAAAAATATATGATAATATTTTGTCATAAAAATGATTTCAATTAGAAAATGGGTTAATGGAAATACAACACTTAAAAATGCTTTGTTGTTAGTGAGGTTTATTACAGTAAGAAAGCTGGATAAATAACAGGATGACTTATGGAGAAGGAGTGGGATTAAATAAATGTCTGCATCTTCCAATTCTTTTCATGTAAACAAAATCATCAAATGTTAAGTGATGAAGAATTTTTTTTTAATTTTAAAGTGATAAAGAAGTGTACTTTGATGAATGACTACTTTCTGTATACTGTTACATGTTTGAAATAAACAAAAAATTGTATCCCTTGAGTATTCTGCTTCTGCACTTCCGCAAAGTACTTTGTATATGCTATAGAAGCTTCAGCTTCTTTCTTCAAGCAAAACTGAAAAAGTTCAGGCTCTGAAATGTGCTCAAAGTAAAAAAGTGAAAAGTGCGTTTTGGATGGACATTTCTACAAGCTATTTTTGTGCAAAGCAAACTGAACCTCATGTCATATTAATATAATATTCATAACAAAGGAATGGGAAGTTCATTTAAACGTCTGTTAGTCATTCTAATGACTGAACTCAGATTGAACAACTAGTATATAGAATTTCAGCCATACAAGATAAGCACCAATATATGCAATAATAACTGTGTAATAACTATGCAATCTCTAAATTAATAACCGTAGTGACTCCTGCCTCTGGCTATTACACTGTACAGCTCCTCCCCTTGATAACTGGACTTTTACCGACTGCCATGCTGTGTACATACTTCTTGACTCACCGAACATAGTGTTTTTTATATTTTATCTGCTTAACTCTGTGCTATTTTGTTATTGTATTTATATATACTGAATGAAGTGCAAGTAATGCAAATAATTTCCCCACTGAGATTAATAAAGTTATTTGATTCTGATTTTATGCATAACTGTTCCCTCCATTTATATTCATATTGGTTTGGTCAAGAAGATGCACAGTGACATGAAATAATCAATAACTTTCCTGAAATGTATTAAACCTAAAATAACAAGCCTATTTTGAAAATGTAGGAAGTAGAAAGTAGAGATATTTGTGTCAAAATGCAGAATGCAAAAGTAAAAACTTGTCAGGAAAATAAATTCTCAAGTACAGATACCTAAAAACTCTACATAAGTACAGTAATGAAGTATTTGCACTTTATTCCTTCCCACCTCTGGCAAAATATAGTAATTAAAATCATCAGTGATCATTAGTGTCATCATATGATTCTGGAAAGTGCCATTCTACATAATGTTTAGATATTTTACATTTATTTTGACTGGACAATATGTGCACTGTTAAGGTACATAAGTGAGATTTTAACTTTCACTTTAGTAAATAGTCTAAATACATTTTTCCACTTTGCAAAACAAATACCCAACTCAGAGTTATGGATAAATTCTTGTGTAGCACCACTCTTGACATGATAAATCTAGATTAAGACACAGGGCTGCACATGAACCTGAAAATCCTGCCCAGTGATTTATACTGATTTCATTTGTGATTAAATATTGTGATTTCCTGAGCCCCCTCATGGAAATGCCCCTGAATTAATGCAGTATCTAAAACTTCTTCTAAAAAAGGAACATTTCATGAGGCCAATATTTATTACCCTTAATATTTATATGGCACTGTATTAGTCAGATGTATTCAGTAAACTGGCAACTCAGTGAATACAAATTATTTATTAGCTCTAGTACCAACTTTACTTCTGTTCTTTAACATTTTAGTAAATATATAGCACAGCTGTACTTTGCAGGTTGATATTATACAAAAAGATGAAATGTGTTAAATGACAGTATTTGTTTCAGTTAGTGGATTTTATATAGTACAAAACTGCTCCACTGCCTGATTTTGCCATTACTAATAGGCCACACTTTAAGGGACTTAAGTTGTAACAAATGGTTTTAATAATATGTAATAACTCAATGGGCTCATAGACCATTATTAAGATATATTTTGGCTGGTGTGTCTGACTTTTAATAACACAGTCATGTAGATTTTGCAGAGGATATTTGTTTTTCTAAGGGAAAAAAACTGAATGCATGACTTTTATGCTTTAACAAACTTTTATGAGTGTTGTGTTTAAGATGTGCTATATGAGGCTTCTCTAGTTCTCTGTGCTTGGTTGATAGAGCCTATAACATGAAGGTTGATTACATTCTTCTCTGTTCAGTTTAACACACAAGTTAACCTAAGTTCTCTTGCTCTCTTGCCAGTCCCACTTCAGTTTTGTACTCTATCAGTTCTTGCACTTATTTTATTTCTCTGTAATAAACAGTTATATCTGTTTTTATTTTTATTTTAACTGGTGTGTGTTTTATTATGTGTGATTATATTTAATGTATGTTACTTTCACTGAATTGTGATGTGCAGAAGTTTGCACTTAATTTTATGGTCGCTATGCCTGTGAAGCACTTTGAGCTACATTGTGGGAAAGGTGCTATATAAAAACAGCTGAAGCTGAAGTTTTCAAGAGTTCATGATGACAAGCAGCAAAAACTAACACAGCCTTTGAAGGAAGGGTGAGCAGATGTCCATCATTCTAGTTCCAGTTTTTCTTCATATTCCATAAAAATCTCTGGATTCAGTTACAATTAAATTTTATTTATATAGTGCCAAATCACACCAAAATTTGCCTCAAAGCACTTTACACTGTAAAGTGAGGCTCCAACAGTATTAGAGAAAACCCCAACAATCAGACACTCCCCTATGAGCAAACACTTGGTGACCCTGGGATGGATGGAAGAACTCCCTTTTAACAGGAATAGTTGTCCGGTAGAACCAGGCTCAGGCAGGGGCAGCCATCTGCCTCAACTAGTTGGGGTGAGGGGAAAGAGAAAAGACAAAAGAGAAAGGAGAGCAAAGAAAGACAAAGACTATGGGAGAGAGAAGACAAAATTTAATGACATGCAGCTTCCCTGTGAGCAAGTACTTAGCGACTGTGGGAAGGAAGAAAATAAATGAATGGGGAGTGAAAAGAGGTGAATGAAGAAGAAATGCCCAGTACATCATGTGAAGCCCTCAGTAGCCTAAGCCTATTGCAGTATAACTAAGCCCTAACTATGAGCATTATCAAAAAGGACAATCTTAAATGTACAGAGGGTGTCTGTATCCTGAATACAAATGGGGAGCTGGTTCCACAGGAGAGGGGCCTGATAGCTGAAGGCTCTGCCTCCCATTTTACTTTTAGAAACTTTAAACCACAAGTAGGCCTCCACTCTGAGAGTGAAGTGCTCTATTAAGAAAATATGGTACAATGATGTTTTTAGGATAGGATAGGGTCTGACAGTTCAGTACTTTGTATGTGAGTAGAATGAATTTAAATTGAATTCAGGATTTAACAGGAAGTCAAAGAAGAGAAGCCAATATGGGGGAAATATGATTTCTCCCTCTAGTCCCTGTCAGTACTCTCGTTGCAGCATTTTTGGAACAACTGAAAGGCTTTTTAGGCATTTTGGCTTGTGACTTCGTAGTGACTAATTTTATAAAACTAGATCCAATCAAAATGTTGGACAAGGGGACAAGGGATAGAAATGTTTTTATTTATTTTAATCATACTTCTTACCTCTCGTATTTATATCTATTGCCTTTCAAATTTATATTTATTTATATATGGCTGAGCGTCTGTAACAAAATACAAACCCCACCTCCCCAGGATTAATGAAGTATTCTGATTCTAAAGAAGGACATCTGGTCACGCCCATTTGGAGATGAGGCTGCTGTAGCAGCAAATGGCCAGTAGATGGAGACAAACACCAACAAAATGGAAAGGTCCCCTCGGGGTTCTGCCCCTGCTCCATCATCACACAGTGGCTGAACAAGCGAAGAAATAATGAACCATCAGTTAGGGTTTTAAATCGAAGCTTAGATAGCTCGTTTCATATAATTTAAAAGTTCACTTCATTTCCCAAAGAGCAATTTAGGACAACTAACACTCTAGTAGTATTTTCAAGTTGTTAAGTATTGACGTTGCAGAGCTGGTGGCCTAATTTTGTGGCTTTTACGCTAGCTAGCCGATCGTACTAAAGTTGTCACTTTTGTGAAAGATGGCTGACAACGGGGCACACCCGACTGAAGAGGACCCAGCCGCCGCTTTCCTGGCTCAGCAGGAGAGTGAGATAGCGGGGATTGAGAACGACGGCGAGGCGTTTGGAGCGCTGGAAGGGTCCGGGGTTCAACAGCCGCAGCCGGCCAGCTATGGCAAGTTTGTGCCTGCACTACGAAGCAGACGGGCTAACTGAAGCTAGCGCTCACGTCCACCGGTGCTTACAAAGTAGTTAGCGAACAAAGGCCCCGCTGACATATGTTAAAATAAACTTAACTGCCTAATGCAGTCTGTTTATAACAGCAAACCTGCTAGTTTATATCCTAACAGCATGTTGGTGTTGTAGCTTAACAAGCTGAGGACGCTGTGTTTGGTGTCCCGCATTGCATTATATGAAACTACGTAGCATATTATAACCGAGCAAGAATACACTGTAACTGAGCTAAAAAACAAAAGCTCCGGAAATCCTTGTCCGTTTAACCAACAAGGCGACTCAGACAACATCAGTGCCCAAACAGGTGCTGCTGCATTTCTCAAGTCTGATCCCTTTCAAGAACAAACTGACACCAGCGTAGTAGCAGCGAACATAAGTTACGACAGATGGCAAGGAAGTCTTAAGTGGAAAAAGTCCCAAGCAGCTCTGCTTAACATACACCTCTGTCTTGTCTTTATGTGTTGGGGGAACAAAATAAAATGCTAGACGGCTTTGAAGAAGAGTCTGCCACCGTGAATGGAGACTTGTTTCAGGTGAGCTTTGGCTTTTTCTCATATTCAAGGAAGCGTCTCTTTATACATATGTGGTTGAGTTTCATTCAGAACTCAGCAATCGTGTTTCGTATTTTGAATTCCTTAATGTCCACTACGCAAATACACGGTATAGCAGTGTATAATGGAGTAAATATTTTATGTCCTCCAACAGGAATCCAATGGCCCAACAGACAACTATGCAGCCATCGCCCAGGTGGACTTTCAGAGGCAAGAACCTGAAAGTTTACGCAAATGGAGGGAGGAGCAGAAGGAACGCCTTGAAGCATTAGGTTAGTCAGGATGTTCAACCAGTTTTATGAGTGATAATATAACATGTACTTATTACTGTGTAGCTGTACACTGATTATTCTTTTCACTTTACTTGCAAGGTCACAAGCTCATACCTGTGGCAGTAGTTTAACTCTTCACTTTAATAGTTTTTGTATTTCTGGTTAGATCAGAGCCCTGTACTACAAAGCAAGTTCAACATACCCAGGATATCTTTTCACATAAAGGGGGTTGTCAAAAATATGAAGCGGTTAAAAACACACACAGGCTGAAATCAGCACAGGCACTACAGATAAAACAGCAGTATGAGCGTCTGCAACAGGTGAAATGATGTACAGTAGTTTAGTATTACAAGCGCTCTATGAATGTGTGTGTGATTTTAAGTGCTGGAAAAGACCTACTGTCTTAATAAAGTTCAGCCTACTTGAAGCCAGTGGAAAAAAGTCAGCAAAAACACTGACTGTGTGAGTATTACAGCTCTGTCTTGAAGACACAGGAGAATGTGACAGATTACAGTTGTTATACCATTAAATTAATGTTTTGATGTGTGTGAGGTAGTTTTTATTCTTTCAGCTGCAGAACTAGTGTTTAATGATCTGAGAGCAAATAAAGAATAAACATAAAAACAGAACTTAAATGTAGGTTTAGTCTATATGCAAATTGATTTAGACTACAAATCAGAAAAATATAAATAGGTGCTGTATTTTAAGCTCATATATTAAGGCTTATAGAACAATAAAATTGATGTAAAATTGTTTGCAGCAGTAATAAACTCGAAAAGTTTCTCTAAGAATCTGTATTTATTACTGAGGCTAAATGGTTTTACATGCTATTAAGAAAACTTTAAACCTTCCTACGAACCACACAGAGGTCCGAGGGATCTTCCAAGATTGGTGACACTATTTTCCTGAGAACTGATTGGTTAGCAGGTTGTAATTTTCTACCTGATCTCTGATCTAGAACAGGGACATTATTTGTAAAACTGATATAAAAGTAAACATTTTTTCTCACATTTTAGATCCTTAATTTCCCAAATGCAACAAAAACATGGTATTATTATAACAAAAATGTAACTTTGGCTCACTGCAAAGTAGTTACACGTGTTAAAAGGTTGCCGACCCTTGGTTAGTTGCTAAATTGTATCTCAACATAATGGCAGTGAAGTTTAAACTGTTCAGAAAAGAGTCATAATGCAGTATGTCTGTCTTGCACCTAGTTGTAATGTATTTCAATTCTTTTCTCTGTTTGTCCTCCTTTTGGGAACTCTCTGTGTTATATTTCTGCTGTGTTGCACCCTGACAAGACTCGGCATCCAAGGCAGCAGAGGCAGAGTGGAGGGAGAAAGCCAAGAAGGAGCTGGAGGACTGGCACGTACACCAGAATGAGCAGATGGAGAAGAACAAGGCCAACAACAGGTTAGGGTCTGACATTTCCCCTGCTGACATGCAGAGAAGCAAGGCATGGTGCTGGTGATGTCATAATCACTACGATTAGTTGTTTGAAGTTTTGTATTGGTAGGTACACGTGGTTTTTCTTGGTGTAACTTACTCAAAATGTTATTAATGTCCATGAGGAAACACTGTGGCATGGTTTCTCAGACATGGATTAAGCCAAGTCTTAGACCGTAAACTTTTTCAGTAGAGGTCTTGTTAGACTTTTTCTTTTAGTCTGAGACTGCATAGTGACTGAAAGAATGAGATCATATGTAGGTGCAGGCCGCGGAAATGAGTTTCCTCATTTCAAAGGCTCATAGTAGAGTCGCTATTCCTCCACATAGAAAGGAGCCAGTTGAAGTGGTTTGAGCAGCTGATGAGGATGCCTCCTGTAGATGTTTCAGGCATGTCTTACCAGGAGGAGGCCCCAGGGCAGACCCAGGACACGCTGGAGAGATTACATCTCTCGGCTGGAGGAGCTGGAGCTGGTAGCAGGGGAGAGGGAGGTCTGAGTGTCTCTACTAAATTGCTCCCCCTGTGACTTGGACCCAGATTATCCATCCATCCATCCACCCACCCACCCATGCACGGCTTATCAAGGGGGTCCAGAATGCAGGGGCAGCAGTTCAAGCAGAGAACCCCGGACTTTCCGCTCCCCAGCCACCTCCTCCGGCTCTTCACGGGGGACACCAAGGCATTTCCAGGCCAGCTGGGTGGCATAGTCTCTCCAGTGTGTCCTGGGTCTGCCCCAAGGTCTCCTCCCAGAGTGATGTACCCGAAACACCTCAAGTGGGAGGCATTTAGGAGGTATCCTGATCAGAACCACTTCAACTGGCTCTTTTCGATGTGGAGGAGCAGCAGCTCTACGCTCAGCCTCCCCCAGATAACTGAGTTTCTCGCCCTGTCTCTAAGGATGAGTCCAGCAACCTTACGGAAAAAGCTCATTTCAGCAGCTTGTATTCGTAATCTCATTCTTTTCGGTCATTATCCAAAGTTCATGACCATAGGTGGGTAGGAACATAGATTGACCGGTAAATTGACAGCTTTACTTTAGAGCTTAGCTCCCTCTTCACCATGACAGACCGGTACAACATCCGCATCTCTGCAGATGCTGCTCCGGTCCGTCTGTCGATCTCCCGCTCCATCCTCGGACCCAGATAAGTGACAGAAAATAAACACATGGATGCAGTCTGGGATTATGTTTAATCCATGTCTGGGAAAATGAACCTTTCTGTACAAGATTATATCCTAGACTAGTGTATTTTTAAAACTGAATGATAAATACACAGAGTTCAGGTATATATGTGAATTTACCCTACCAAAGTGATTATCAGATTATTTGTTGCTCGTATAAAACAATCTGTCTACTGTTTAAAGGTTGTTAATTTAGTCTGGTTTCCCTCAGTGCTCTAAACTCTGTTTTCAGTAATAATGCAGCCTCTCTTTTCTTGACCAGCCTAACCAGTTCTTCTCTCACACTTTCCAACAGACTCTGTCCAAGTCTGGCACGGTATCACTCTGCATCTGTAGCTCTAGTTTTTTAAAGCACTGAGAGACAATACTCTGAGATATTACATAGTCAATCCTTGATCATTTATTACAGTAGTACATAAAGGATGTTTGGAAGTTGTTTATTACCTCAGAAGTGTGTCTCAGTTGCTTACATAGCCCTTTTAAATTTGACCTTAACATTTCTCTGCTTGTTGTCTAACACTGAAACTGTTCTCCTTTCTCCTTCTTTTTCCTGCTGTCTTGGCCTTGCCTGCTCGCTAGGATTGCTGACAAGGCTTTCTACAAACAGCCCAACTCTGATGTTATAGGCTTTGTGTACGTTTAGAATTCTTATGCTTTCTAATATTGTATGCCCTGCCCCCTGAATTGCCTCTTTTTCCCCGATGCATGCCCCAACACTAAAATAATCAGTCTGTGTTATGAAGGCCTCAGTTGACAATAATCATGTAGTTTGACTGTTACATACCTTAGGCTGACAATGTGTCTATGTATAAAAAAATACATTTTAAATATGTCAACGACAAGGTGTATTCTAGGTATATAAAGCTGTCTAAGAGATGGACATAGCTACCGTGACACCACAAATTGTTTTGTGGGGTCCCATTTTGAAGCCTGGAACCAAGCCCTTTCACTGTCACCCTCCTTGAGGTTTTGAAACTGGATGTGACGAGTGGACAAGTTGTTCACCAATGAGCATATACTCAATAACCCTTCTTTCTGACCCTTAGAATAACCATATTTTATTAAATGGATTTCATGTTTCATTAAGTATGACCTGAAATGAGTGATTGAACTAATAAAGTCATCACAAGTGTTTACGAAAGTCAAAAGAGAAAGTGAGCTTTTTCCATAAATATTTAAAACAGCTGGAAGTCTTTTGCAGTCTGAGTAGTTGCCCCTGCTGGTTATTAAAATGAATGCAGGTTTGGGGCAAGTCCACTTTTCAGATCCAGAAGCTACATCCATCTTTTATACAATTTATGGTACAAAAACAGCATGAAGTTTTTTACTATCTTATGTACACGTGCACTTGGTGTGATTGAACTGTAGTTGAGAACTGTGTTTGGCTCAGGCTGGATTTATTTTTTGTGAAATCCCTCTGCTGTGCCTAACTCATTAATATCTTTCTGTGCTCCTCGTCTCATCTATAGAGCATCTGAGGAGGCTTTCCTGGCAGAGACTGACGGCAACAGCCCAGGATCTGAATGGGAGAGAGTAGCTCGTCTCTGTGACTTCAATCCAAAAACCAACAAGCAGGCCAAGGATGTTTCTCGAATGCGCTCTGTGCTGATTTCTCTCAAACAGACGCCTCTAGTTCGCTAGAGGATGTCATGGGGAGAACTAGAAACATTGCCTTTTAATCTCACATTGCATCAGAAGGATTTGTATGCCCTTTTCTGTAAAAATCCTGGTATGTTTATAACCTTTAAACACTTCCTGCCTTTAACAATGCCAATTATTCGCAAATATATGTAACCTGATACTCATGTGAGAAGATGAACTATTGTTACAATAGCCTTTAGTTGGTCAGCTTCATCACTGCTATAATTAAGAAAATATTGTTACTGTAAGTTCAAAATTTTTCCCTTCCCCTTTAACTTATAAATTATTATTAGGTCAACTTTATTGCATGCCTTGCCAATATTTTGGATGCACAGTTTTAGTTGTTTTTATAAATTAGCATTATGGTCAAACAGTCAATGATTAAGCACTATTGCAGATTAGATTGTAACCACTTATGCCTCTTATTACCTATAAACACAAGCACATTAACATTTGTTGTATTATCCCTAATTATTGTATTCAAGGTAGCTATTACATTTTTCTCTATAATATACACATGCTTGTGGCCTTTTTTGATCAAGCTCTTACTCCAGTTTGAGCACTTAGCCAGATAAATTTCTCTTCAATTTGGCAAAACCTCAGCAAAATAAATAAACAACCAAAGATGTCTGATATCATCTAAATTTTCAGAGTTCACGTGATTGTTGGCTTATTTTTTTCATTTCACTGATTTTTGTCAGCAAAAGTGACCATTTTCTGTTATACCAACAAATTTTAGATTTTTTTAAGAAACACAGCAAAGGGTCAATTTCAACAGTAATGTCTTCACATTGTTTCACACGTTGCCTATTTGGATTAATAAATAGTGAAAAGGTGAATGTTAAAAGGGAACTGGAAAATAAAAACAGTGGAGTATGATCACCTCGATTCATTTGTCTTTAATTCCTTGCTGTGACTTTTGACATTTTAATGTACTGGAGATCTTCTTCTTCTTCTTCTTCTTTCGGCTGCTCCCGTTAGGGGTCGCCACAGCGGATCATCTGCCTCCATCTCATCCTATCCCTTGCATCCTCTTCCCTCACACCAACCCTCTGCATGTCCTCCTTCACTACATCCATGAATCTTCTCTGTGGTCTTCCTCTTCTCCTGCCTGGCAGCTCCATTTTCAACGTCCTTTGTCCAATATATCCACTATCCCTCCTCTGAATATGTCCAAACCATCTCAGCCTTGCCTCTCTGACTTTGTCTCCAAGCTTCTCAACGTGAGCTGTCGCTCTGATGTACTCATTTCTAATCCTGTCCATCCTGGTCACTCCCAGGGAAAATCTCAGTATCTTCAATTCTGCTATCTTCAGATCTGCTTCCTGTCTTTTTGTCAGTGCCACTGTCTCCAAACCATACACCATAGCAGGTCTCACTGCCGTCTTGTAAACCTTCACTTTTACTCTTGCTGCTATCCTTCTGTCACAAAGCACCTCTGACACTCG
>VUQH01032972.1:0-12252 GCA_015106775.1 Etroplus canarensis | reverse complement strand
ATAGCAGCAAGAGTGAAAGGAAAGGTTTACAAGACGATAGCGAGACCTGCTATGATGTATGGTTTGGAGACGGTGGCATTGACAAAAAGACAGGAGGCCGAGCTGGAGGTGGCAGAGCTAAAGATGCTGAGAATTTCACTGGGAGTGACAGGACGTGACAGGATTAGAAATGAGTACATCAGAGGGACAGCAAGTTGAGAATTTTGGAGACAAAGTCAGAGAGGCAAGGCTGAGTTGGTTTGGACATGTTCAGAGGAGGGATAGTGGATATATTGTACAATGGATGTTGAAGATGGAGCTGCCAGGCAGGAGGAAAAGAGGAAGAAAGTTAATGGATGTAGTGAAGGAGGACATGCAGAGGGTTGGTGTGAGGGAAGAGGATGGGATGGAGGCAGATGATCTCCTGTAGTGATCCCTAAAAGGGAACAGCTGAAAGAAGAAGTAAGAGGCTTTTCAGATAATAGTTTTTGTGTAAAAAAATGTGAAAATAAACCCAAAGTTTTCGTCTTAATCCTGGTCTCATCACAACCCTATAGAGACTTATTTGTGACTGTGATGACATCAAATTAAACTTCTGCATTGCTGTGTGTTATTGACATGCAGGTATCTGATCATAGAGAACTTCATCCCTCCAGAGGAGAAAAATAAGATCATGAACAGACTGACGTTTGACCCTGAGGAGGATCAGTGGAAGTTCCAGCCTCTTGTTCCTGCTGAAAGGTCAGTGTAACTTTTAGATGTGAGGGTTTTCCCATTTGGATCATAAGACTGAAATTCTAAATGCTATGCTTAATTTTAGTTGTAGTTCCTGAACTTTTGGCCTTAGGATACCATACTTCACTCACTAGTCTCCTTCCCTATCATTCTTTGCTATTGTTTGAGTGGTGTCCATCTTTGTTGGCTGCATTCAGATGTGTTTTTGGCATTCTGAGAGTTAATTTTTTGTATGTCTCATTCATTCTTACTCTTCTTCCATTCAGTAAATCCTCACAGATGAAGAAAAGGCCGGCATCTGCAGTTGGATACAAACGACCCATCAGCCAGTATGCCAGGGTTGCCATAGCGATGGGAGCTCATTCCAGATACAGGGTAAGTGTGTGTGTGTGTGTGTATGTGTATGGTGAGTTGACTTCCTTTTGAGGACATAAAATTCCAGCATGACTGTTCCCCAGTCATGCTGGAACAGAAAAGGACCATCTCCAAACTCTTTCCAAAAAGTTAGGAGTATAGAATTGTACAAAATGCCTTGGTAAGCTGAAGCACTGACATTTTCCTTCAGTGGAACTAAGGGGCCCTGGCCAATTCCAGGAAACGCAACTCCATAGCATTATCCCTCCTCCAGCAAACTTTACAGTTGATGCAGTACAGTTAGACAGGTAACGTTCTCCTGGCATTTGCTAAATCCAGACTCATCCATCACGCTGCCAGGCAGAGAAACGTCACCCCAGTGCTCCAGAGTTTAGTGGCAGCTTTCTTTACACCTCTCCATCTGATGCTTGGCATTGTGCTCAGTGATGTAAGCCTTGCATGCAGCTGCTCATGGAAAGCCATGCCATTAAGCTCTCAACACGCAGTTTTTATGCTGATGTTATCACCAAAGGAGGCTTGGAACTCTGTAGTTCTTCATTCAGCAGAATGTTGGAGGCTTTTATGCACTACGAGCCTCAGCACTTGGTGTAGCTGAGTTGCTGTGGTTCCCAAACGCTTCCACTTTGAAATAATACCACTTACAGTTAATTGTAGACTATCTATGAGGGAAGAAATTTTACCAACTGACTTGTTGCAAGGGTGGGATCCTATTACAGTACTGGAATTCACTGAGCTCTTTAGAAAGACCCATTCTTTCACAAATATTTGTAAAGTGAGACTGCATGGCCAGGTGCTTGATTTTATACACCTGTGTCAATGGGACTGAATGAAGCACCTGAATTCAATGACTGAAAAGCGTGGCCCAATACTTCTGTCTGTATAGTGCATATGTAGTACCCCCGTTACCTATCTTTATTCCACAAGTTTTACAAATTACTTACATTTACTAAACTAATTCTTAGTTGGTTTAAAAAACCACACTAACTAGCTTTTTATCTCTGCGTTCAGGCTGAAAACATCATGTTTCTGGAGCTGGACATGACTCCTCCAAACACCGCCTCACTTGAGCACTCGACAGACTCAGAACCGAACCAAAGTCCTCCAGACAGCTCACCCACCAAGGACAAAGGAGTCCGAAAGTCTCGCTCATGGTGAGACGGAGAATGCCTTCAATACAACATCAAATAAATGAATAAAAAAGAAGGATGATATTATCTGTCCTTATTGGTTTAGAAACAGTTTCATACTGTAGGTGAAATTTTAAAAATACAGCACATATTTTTCACAATTCGAAAATAGTTTGTTCAGCTTCAGTGCATTTCTTTTACTGTTAAATGGTCCCATTAAAGAGATCAAAATGTGTTCTATAAGGATTATTAAGGCTTGCAGAACCGCTGATGCAGTTAATACATCTTGCAACAGCATGAAATAATGCAGTGATTTACACCTTTACCTCACATGTCAAAGTTCTTCTTTTCTTTCTGCTTCTTCTTTTTCTCATCATTCCTTTTTTCCTCTTACTCCTTCTGCTTAACCTTCTTCTTCTCCTTCTCCTCCTTCAACTTCCCTCCTCCCCTTCTTCTCCTCCTCCTCCTCCTCCTTTCTTTTTCTCCTCCTCCTGATAATGATATTGTTATTGGTGGTAATATCAATCAACATAATGTTGGTTTTTCTGTTCTGAAGTGAAAATATTCACACTGATTATTGATAAGGATTGCTAAGATTTATTCACTAACATTCACGTTTTGCCCTGATATCAAAAAGCCAAAAAAGCTTGTGAGTGTGTGAGACCTACTTTTACTGTTTAGCCTGTATGTGACCAGCAAACTGTAAACGGTTTAGCACGAGCACATCTCTAAATGGGATTATTCTGGATTAGCCACACCCTGTACAGGCCACAATAATCTGAGTTTATCTCTCATTTGCTCAGATGTCTGTAATCTCAGTGTTGTTGGATAATCTTAATAATCTGTGATTGTAAATGTGATATGTTTAAACTTTTGTTCTGTTTTTTTGCAGGTGTCAGACTCCAAAATCCATGACTTCCTCCTCTTCTAATGTATCCTTGGCAGCATGTCACACTGCCACACCTACAGCGGCACAATAAAGCTTTAATGAAGAGTGCTTTTTTAAAAAAAAAAAATGTTATTATTATTTATTTGATCTCTCAACTCCCTCTTCCTGTTTTGACCAGTGGTCCTCTTACAGACTTCTCAGTGAGGACCACAGCTGGGACACAAACACACCACCAACAACTCTGCTAAAATCTGATAGACTACATGGAAATGATCTTCTGACAGGAAACTAAATGACCATATGAACCTCAGAAACTCTGTAAAAAATCTGTTCCTCCCATTCCTCCAGCAGACCCCTTCCTCTCCTGCATGTGTGAGACTGATGGCCTCGGATCGTCTCTGCCCAGACTGTTCTCTGTGTGTGTGTGTGTGTGTGTGTGTGTGTATGTGTGTGTGTTGTATATACAGAACTGTATGACTGCCTGTTTGTGTTTTTAGTTGTGACCAGATCTGAAGGTTGCTTGAATCCCCTGTAAGATATCCATGTGAATATTTCATGCATTCTGGGTTTTTAAAGGCAGGTTTGGTTTGTTTTGTGTGTAAAAGTTGGACTTCATCGTTAGAGAGTTTATGTCTGTGTTGGCTTTGGGGAATGAGCACACTAAAGAAAATAATACATGATGTGTGCTGCTGTTGGTCAGATGAGGTACTCGAACCTGAATGATGACCTTTATCATTCCTGTTGTCTCCCATGGTTTATCTTTCCCTCCTCAGTGTCTAATGTAAATTAAATGTCTTACAAATAATGTCATTAAAATGAAGAACATGAGGCATGTCACACTGTCAGAATCTTTTTATTGGGATTTTTTATTCATGGAATAAAAACGGGAAACACAGATGGATGTTAAAATTTAGTGCAAAATATTGAATTCTTTTGAATCAGTGTTATTAAATAATTATTACCTTATAAGCTTAAGTTTTGCCTATAGTTTAGCATGCAAATAACTCAGCTACACTACAAGATTAACACCACGTAACATGTTCAAAACCTCCAAATTAAATATAAGCAGAATGCAGTTACTTGTGATTTTTATAAATCAATATTTTAGTCACAAAAGAAGATACAAAACATATCAAATGTTGAAAGTGAGAGATTTTACTGCTTCATGAAAAATACTAGCTTATCCTGAATTTGATGGCAGCAACACATCTCAGAAAAGTTGAGACAAGGGCAACAAAAGGCTGGAAAAGTAAGTGTAACTAAAAAGAAACGTCTAGAGGGACATGTTGTAAGTAATTTAAGTTAATTGGTAACAAGCCAGTAATGTGATTGGATATTAAAAAAAGCACCCTAGAGAGGCAGAGTCTCTCAGAAGTAAAGATGGGCAGAGGTTTCAGAAACTGCATCTAGAAATTGTGAAGCTATTTCAGAATGAAAGTACATAATATCATCAAACGATTCAGAGAATCTGGAGACATCTCTGCGCACAAGGGACATGGCCATGAACTAATATTGGATGCTTGTGATCTTAGAGCCCTCAGGTAGTGCCGCATTGCAAACAGGCCTCATTCCGTCACGGTACTCACTGTACAGGTGTTTTTCTCATACATACAGTATATACATTATAAGAAATTGCAGAGCAACTATAGCTCACCTGATTGAGCTAGTCACTGGAGGCTAGAGTCCTACCAAGGTTTGAATCTGCCCCAGACCATTTCCAGACTGTCATTCTGCTCAGTCTCTCCCTGCTTTGCTAGCTACTCTACAGTGTCCTCTCAAAATAAAGGCCAAAAAGAAATCATGAAGCTTTAGCAACTGTTCATTGATTCCTTATTTTAATACACTGAAGGTTAATTAAATAACCTTCAATTTACTTAACCTTCTGGGATTAGTCTAGATTAGGGCGTGGCTAATCCAGAATAATCCCAGAGGGAGAGAGGCAGGGGGGTTGCTTAATTACTTCTCCTGGTGGTCATATCTGCCAGCAGACTATTTAGCCAAACTCAGTTTGCCATATAAATGTCTTTATTTTGGTAAAAAAATATATCAATGTGTCCAGTCCAATGTAGGTAATGGTCTCAACCTTACCAAACTTGTAAAAACTGTCTAACTCCACTGTTTCCAGAACATCTTGACAGAGGAAGTTCTTTCAGATTAAGATTCAGAATACGTTAGAGCCTTGCAGAAGAAAAAAATCCTGTGCCCTCCTTTAGTTCTGCATAAAAATCATAAGTAAAAGCATAAACTTTTTTTAATGAACACTTGGAAACACATGTTTTCGTTCATTTTTTGCTCAAACGCTTAAGCATGAGGACAGCTGAAAAAACACTTCTCATGATTTTGTTTGATTGGACGAATGTTTAAACCTGACAAGCTGGCTTCAGCAGGACATGGCAGACATTTAATCAGCCATTCCTTCATTCATCTGTCAGAGCTTCACTATCAGCAGCTGCTTCAGACATTCATGTTCTCAACAAAGCGAAGATTCGTTGAAACACAACATACAGTGTATCACTGGAGAAACCACCTGAGATGCTCCTGGAGTAAAATATGTTGCCTGCCCTCTGACCTTCACAATAAAAGTATTTCATTATTTCCAAAAGCACCTGCCAACCAAAGCTACATTATCAGAGATTTTCTGTTAAAGCCTTACGTGAACCTAATGGCACAGGAACCTTACGGATGAAAATAGTTAATTTTGTCCATCTGCAAGATCAGGGATGGAGCACAAAGTGCTGTTAAAATTTAACTGAAGCAGCAGTTTTGAGTCCCTCATGGTCTTGGAAATATTTTTCCTCACTTGTGATTCTCTCAACATGTGTGGGCATGTCACGTCAAACTATTGATGTGGTTGAGGTTTAAAGCTGCATTTAAAGTAACTTGCTGACCAAAGGTTTCCTATTTGCAGCAAAAGTGAACCACGGTTCTGTTGTACAAGCAGCAGTATGCAGTTCGGTGTGTACAATTTAGTGTCACCGGGCTCTTTACTTCCTAAAGGGTAAAAGGAGAAAACAGCAGGGGGTCTGGCTGACTAATCACCACTCTATTATTGATGCAAAAGATCCAGTTGCAGTGTGTATGAGAGCAAAGAACCATCCATAAAGAATAGCACACATTGCAAATGTGCAGCAGATCTCCAAACTTCAAATCTGCTCTGTGGAAACTTGAATATTCCTGAAATTTTCCTGGCATTTTCAGTACATACTTATGTTGCAGCTTGCTTTACTGGGGCTTTATTTTCATCATATACAACTAGCAGAAGTTCAAACCCCAGAAATTTTAATTTGTAGAAATATAAAACCTTAAAAACAGCAAATTGCCATACCTATGACACTGGAGACAGATACATTTTGTCATTTCTGGCTTTAAAGTTTGTTTTGGTTAAGTGAGTGGAGTGTCTGCCATAATCTTTGTAAACACAGCAGCCTACTAACATTATCTATCAGTTTTGTAAACACAATGAGAGGAAGAGGTTTAAAATGGCAAAACAAAACAATTTTCTAGATATGAATTACTGTCAGATGCTGTTTCCACTGAAGTGTTTAAATCTGTGTCCTTCCCCCTCTGTCTCAGCAATTTATAGATACATGCTGAGAATTTTATGTGTTTAGTCATCAGTATGTGGGTACAGAATTGACCCAGTTTTTTTGTAAAGAGAAAAAACTCTTTAACTGCTCCAAGGCTTCAAACAAATTTCTGCATTTGTGCTGCATAATAGTAAAATACACAGAACTGATTTACTGCAGCTGAAAAAGCATTATTATGTATATAGGATTTACAAAAGAGTATATTGTGCATTTATTTGAAAAGTATAACCTGATGTAGGGACGTCCAAAGGGACATCCCGGGGACCATGTGTAATGCTCTCTAAATGTTCTTTAACTGTTGCAAATGCCTCAAACCTTTACAAAATACTGGAGATGTTCCTAAAATGCCCTGTTTGCTCACAAAAATGGAACATCGCCTTTGACTTTAAATTGGGCCTGTTATGCGTTTCTCAGTTTTCTGGCACTGTTACAGTGGGGGATGCTCATTAAAAAAAACAAAGTTTCAGATAATGAGGTCACCCAAAAAGATAGGACTTCAGACTGATTCAAACACTTGGTTTAATTTCGTTTTTTTATTACTTTGGCTGTCAGTGATGTTAGTTAGAGCAGTCCACACACACACACACACACACACACGCACACACACACACACACACACACACACACACACACACACACACACACAGAGTTTGGCTGTGAGAACAGAAATACACCCACCTGCTGGTCAAACCTTCTGTTTACGAGTGGCAGCTAGTTAGAAAAAGACTTCTCTAATTAATTATCCCTGATTGGTTTGTTCAAGGGAGAGGAACTAAAATGTCTCAATTCAGGACTAAACTGAAGGGCTGCATGAAGGCCCAGTTGAGGATATATATAAAGGTTATTTTGAACTGTGCAGCATGTATTTTAGTACAACTGAAAATAAGCATAGTAGCAGCTCTTTAAAAGGATTTTCAGTTTTGGTTATTTAATCATCACATTGCTACATTACAGGATGTGGGGCGAGGGTTGGTAGAGTTGAAAAAGTTGAGATTTTCCCTGGAAATTAGCAAGATGGACAGGACTAGAAATTAGTCCATCAATAGTACAGCTCAGGTTGAACGGTTTGAAGTCAAAGTAAGAGAGGCAAAGTTGAGATGGTTTGGACATGTGCAAGGGAGGGATAGTGGAAATACTGGGCAAAGAATGTTGAAGATGCAGCGGCCAGACAGGAAGAACAGACAAGGATCACAGAGAAGGTATATGGATGTAGTCAATAAGAACAGAACAGGATGCAAGGGATGGGTGAGATGGAGGCAAATCATCTGCTGCGGCAATCCCTAAAGGGAGCAACCAAAAAAAAGAAGAACAAGACAACTGCCACATTGCAAAGAGGACATTTGGGACATTTAGAGGATGACATGAGAATATTTTGTTGAGGACTAGAGAACTGTCAAGAGGCATTCTGACAATGTCACAAGCAACATCGTTTATACTGTAGTGGATGTTCACAGATGACAACATAATGTCACTACAAGTTAAACATTAGAGGAACATAGTGTAGTGATGGAGAGGAACCATGCTGTTTTAATGATGTTCATGGAACATCTTAAATGTCAGTGTTCTTCTACCTTCTAAACATAAGGGGCTCATCCTTTTATCAGCGGGGACTTCTTCAGGAACAAAGATTGCATACGAGAGATGGAAATACCTTCCAGGTCTGAAAAACCGGAAGCACTTTTAACCTGCATCTTTCCAACAGCCAACAGGGGGTGACTCTTGCAGTTACAAAAAGAAGTCTGATTGTATAGAAGTCTATTAAATGATCAATAAAGAGTTTGATGGGTTTATAGCATCAGTTGCTAATTTTAAGCCTTA
Organism: Etroplus canarensis; assembly: GCA_015106775.1. Classification (NCBI taxonomy): domain Eukaryota; kingdom Metazoa; phylum Chordata; class Actinopteri; order Cichliformes; family Cichlidae; genus Etroplus; species Etroplus canarensis. The sequence goes on along the minus strand of VUQH01032972.1, from coordinate 3,742 downwards.
TTTAATGCAACATGGTGCCCATTTTGTAAAATGATGTCATGATAAGAGCCAAAAAGGGGGAAAGAGCAGGGTTGGGGTGGACCTACCTTGTAACTGTCACTTGCATATGAATGTGTTGCGCCTGTCAGTTTCACAGTCAGTGCTATTGCTTGGTTTGACACCTAAGATACCAGTGGTAAAAACACCTTCACTTGAGGCTCCAAAAAAGTGGCTTTGAAAATTAATAGGTTGGGAGAGGTCCATTTTTAATATACAGGTAATATATATTCAGAGCTTAAAATTCCTTTCTGGGAACAGTTTCTTTCGGGCTGCATTTGAGAGTGCAAAGATTTATGTATATAAATATAGATATTCACGTATAAAAAAACACAAAATGTTGTTTATCATGCTGAAACACCTCATTTAAATGTTAATTAGACTATGTTTCCCGTGTAATGCATCATCAGCTGTGCCCCAAAACATTCAAGAATCATGCTTTTAATTCTAGGGATGCAAGCATGAGCGTGACTTTACTGAATAATTTACGAATGATGAAAAAGAAGCAATTTGCCTTTCGAAACATTTTAGTCATATCAGCCAGTCAAACCAGCCGTGTACTTCGACCATGTGCCAAGGCTGTAAAATATTATGTGAATGTGTGTGAGCGCCGTGGGGGTGGGGAGGAGGGAGAGAGGATGCTGATAGAAGAGAGAAGGGGGGGTGGATGCATTCGGGCATCCAAAGACAATCAGGAAGTGAGGAATAACTGTGGAGGAGGTGGATACTGAGCCTGTTTCCATGGTAACCCGCCACCAGAGGGTGATGGGATGGGGATGGCGTTGATGGGGGTTTGTGTGTCGATATGTATGTATGTAACATGGTGGGCCAGTCAGTGTTTGTGAGGAAAAGAAATCCAATAAAGACTCTGTGGCAGGCTCCTGCTCATGAATCATGTCTTATTCTCTCTTTTCAGTAAGAGAAATGATAAGTTGTGATTTTGTGATTTTATATGTGTTTGTGTTGCGTGAGTGAGCAATAATATTTAATTTCATGTCATTAATTAGGATGCTGGTAGCCTACTCTAGAGGTTACACTACGGCACAAGTAAATACACTACCGTACATAATGTAAGAAATGCCTCAGCTCTAAAATACAGCATTTAAAATTGAAATGCATGGACTGGGAACCTAACAGTATCAACCAAAGAGGCCAAAAGCACACTGTGTTACACCGGCACCGTATCCGGGAAGCCTAGGGGTGCCCTTGAGGATAAAAATTGGTTAAAAAATTTGCAGACAGGTCACAGATACAAGATGTATTACAAGACAGCTTTAATTACTGTTTTCAAGCACACCGGGTCAGTTTCTACAACCACATGGAGTTGGAAACACTATATAACAGGGATCAGCAACCTTTACAACAAAAAAAATCATTTTAAAACATTTTTTTTTACCAAAAGAAAAACCCTGTATGGAGCAACAAAACATATTTGAGCCTGATAATGAATCTTGTAATATATGTGACTGCAAACATGTGAGTTTTACCATTTTACATGTGTTTATGCCAGGGGTCTTCAGCCTGTGGCTCCAGAGTTGCATGCTGCTCTTTTGCCCATCTCCAGTGGCTCTCTGTGGCTTTGAAAAAAAGCTAAATGAATTTTGTTTGCTTTCACTGCCAGGACTGTAGACTTCATGTTTGATCTGCAGAAATTTAAATGTAAACAATTTTCATTACAGTTCCAATATTTTTAAAAAGGCAACACAAAATGCTATTTTTGTGATGAAAATTACAAGTTGAAGGATCAAATCATAAGGGTAGTCACATGTAGTAAATGATTTTAACTATTTATCTATATTACTGATAGAATAATTAATACTTAATGGGCTGTATCGCCTTCACTTTAAGTCTCAATCATTGTTGACCCCTTTCCCTACTTATCTCACCTCAGTAGTAAACAGACCCATTTACCTACTATATCTAATCATGGCAGAGTGAATTTTAACTGTTATGAACTCCTGGATTAACCATCTTAACCATATATGTATGTAACTGATCAGCCATCAAAGCGCTGCATTGCTGCACGCAGATCCCACCAGAGAAAAGACTGGTTGGTGTTGTTTTAGAGATGGCCATACTGTACTGGGAAGCAGCATGGAGGACAGTGTCATTGACTGAGCTGAGGCTGCCATCTGCTGTTAGACAATAAAGGAAAGAGCTACTTAATCACTCTTGTAATTTCTGAACATGCTGGAGGCACACACACCTCCTTTTTATTTGTAAATTATACTACTATATAATCACTATCTAAAGTAAAATGCCCACAAGAAGAAAACAAAAGGCACTTGCAGTTTTAATTTAGCCTTAAAGTTTGTTTTTTTAATGAGCCAGTTTTACAATTTCAGCAATAGTACATTTGACTGATGTGCAAATTTATAGAACCACCAACGCTCATGCAAATATAACTTAAATTTGAATATATAAATGATTCACCCAAGCAGATGTTGCCTCATGTTGCACAGACCTCCAAAACAATTTGGTTGTTGTGGAAGTTAAATTATATACACTTTTATATATATATATATATATATATATATATATACACACACACACACACAAGGCAACAACTGCTCTGTTTACATTTCTGTTAAATAGTTTAGGTTTGTCCTCTCTTAACCCATCTAATACCCAAGTTAAATATTAACTCAGTCTGCCATTAATTGGGGCAGAAGAAATTGATTTAGGCCACAGGAAGAGAAAACATTTATGATGTACCCTTAAACACAGTTGTAGCTTCAGATAAGCTGGTTTGCCCAAGGAGATATTTAGCTTTAGAAAAAAGAAAAAGAAAAAAAACAGAAACATTACAACAATGAATATTGTGCACACCTTCATGACAGCATTAATTTCATCATTAAAAAAAATTCTTTATATTAAGGTACACATTTACTATTAAAATTCTGGCTCTTTGGCATGCAAAGAAGTGATTAACACCTTATTCAACGTGAAAATAGACTAACTATAGGTTTTTAAGAGTTTTCCCTCAATAACCTCCTAATTACTGCTTATTGGTAGAAAATGAGAAAATTTTCCATTGCAAGGTCTTCTTAAGTGCTATATAAATAGCCCTGAAAGTATAGTGATATTAACAAGGCACTAGTAAGCGCTTTTAAAATGACTAATAAAAAAGTATATATTGCTAATACGAATATTTATAGCAACTAGTTAAAGGTGAATACGATCATATGAAAAAGAAGATACACCCTCTTTCAGTTCTAAGGTTAAACAAATGAAGACAGGTTGTAAAAGTATTTAAATTTAACCTCAGGTGTAAAACAACAGGACATAATACCCCATATCATTATTTATTTTAAAGCCAAGCACAGCCATTGATTCAATAGCTTGTGGAACCATCTTTAGCAGCAATAACTTGAAGTAATCACATCTACACATCATTGTGGAGAAATTTTGACCCAGTTTTGTTTACAATGTTGCCTCAGTTCATTGAGGTTTTATGTACAGTTCTCTTAAGGTCGTGCCACAGCATTGCAGTCGGATTGAGGTCTGGACTTCGGGCCATTGCAATAACTTGATTCTTTACATTTTCAGCCATTCTGTTGTAGATTTGTTGGTATTCTGGACAGAGGTGTGAAGTAAAGAAGTACAAATACCTAATCTTTCTGTACTTAACTTGAGTTTTTTATTTTCCTGCCAACTTTTAAATTTTATGTCCTACTACTTTTTTTTTTTTTTAAACACAACACCT
>VUQH01032970.1:22552-42411 GCA_015106775.1 Etroplus canarensis | reverse complement strand
CAGAGATTTTTGCCTCACCTCACTTGTCAATCTGTCCATCTCCACTGCAAACAAGAAGGGGCTCAGAGTTGATCCCTGATGTAATCCCACCCCCATTTTGAACCTATCTCACTCCTACTGCACACCTCACCACTGTCTCACTGTCCTCATACATGTCCTGCACCACCTTCACATACTTCTCTGCCACTCCTGACTTCCTCATACGATTCCACACTTCCTCTCTTGGCACCCTATCATATGCTTTCTCAAGATCCACAAAGACACAGTCCAACTCCTTCTGACCTTCTCTATACTTCTCCATCAACACTCTCAAAGCAAACATTGCATCTGTTGTACTTTTTCTCGGCATGAAGCCATACTGCTGCTCGCTGATGGTCACCTCTCTTCTTAGTCTGGCTTCAACAACCCTCTCCCATATCTTCATGGCTCATTGCAGTAAGGTTGATGTTCAAAAATAAGGTGGAAAAAAGTAAATTGGTGGTGCAGCGCCACCTGGCGACTGGCGCGGATCATTGCATGGTTGTTCACGTGATCGGCCCTAAAAGTCACATGACTGGCGAGGGACAAGGTACTGTTGGAAACACTGCTGTGTTATTTCTGAAAAGCTTCTGGTAACCGTGTGTGGAAGAGTGTAAGTACCTGAGCTAACCTGCAGGACATGCCTGAGTCTGAGGACCTTCTAAGGTGAGCTCATAAGGCTTATAAAGTGAGAATGAGGCGTGTCTGGCAGCAGGCAGATACTTGCTGTAGTTAAGAACCCTGTTTTAACTTCCGTTTTGTCAAGTATAAACTTGAACCTCATATTTGGAACCAATGTGTTTCCAGATAAAATGGTGCTGTGGTTGTCATCATCTGTCCTTGTGCTGCTTGTTTTCATCGCAGCAGAAATGATCCTCTCTGCAGGTAACCAGCCACACACACACACACACACACACTTGGTTTCGTGTGCCGCTGCATGATAACAACTGGATTCATTCTCCTCCCAGGATACAATGAGTGCATCGCCAGAAGCTTTGGCCATGACTCTGTGGTCTGTGAGTGTAATTCAACGTACTGCGATAGCACTGCGCCTGTCACCCTCCCTCCACTGGGCCACTATTCCTCCTACCTGAGCAGCATGGCGGGCAGCAGGCTGGAGGCCAGTCAGGGTGAAGTCAGGGGAAACAGCACTGGAGTAGGTGAGAAGAGGAGAGGCCTTTTATTGTGCCGTCAGTGGTGGTGGAGCAGGTGCAGAGTTGTTCTTTTGTTTATGTTTGTCTTTCTACAGGAGTCCCTGTAGTGTAGTGGTTTACACATTCACCTTACAAGTGAAAGGTCCCTGGTTTGATTCCAGGTGGGGACACAAGCCCCCTCTCACCATGGAGAGTTGCATCAGGAAGGGCATCTGGTGTAAAACCTCTGGTAGATTACCAATGTGGATTAATCCACTGTGGTGACCCCTTGGGGAGAATACAAGGGAGCAACCAAAGGTACAAAAAAACGATCGTCTTTCTACAGGTATCTGATATGGTCACCCACGGTCACCGAGTGCTTGCTCATAGGGGATCGTCTGATTGTTGGGATTTTCTCTTTAACACTGTAGTATCTTTATCTTACAGTGTGAAGCGCCTTGAGGCGACTTTTGTTGTGAATTGACGCTATATAAATAAAACTGAATTGACAAAACATGCAGATTGTGTGTGTGTTCTTGTTTACCTCAAAGCCTATATTTGTTACCTTGGCTGAGGGTGTTTGGTGTCACTCAGAAAGTCTGCCTTCGGAACCAGGGATCTTTCGCTTGTAAGGCGAATGTGTAAACCACTACACTGTCAGCCAGAATGTAATGTTTTAATTTTATCATGCTGTGCTGGGGAGCATCATCAGGTCTGGGCTGTCAGCATGGTTCAGCAATCTCTCTGCACGGCCAAGATCTGGTAAAGTCTGCCATGAAGGTGATGGGAAGGTCTGCAACAGAGTTCTAGTTTTGTGTTTTCTAATTAGTTTTTATTTCTATCTCATTTTGAGTTTTTGTTTTCAGTTCAGTTTAGTTTCAGTTAGGTTCCAGAGTGACTTTGCTTGTTTCAGTTTTTATTGTTTCAGTGTTAGTTTTAGTTTCCTTGATTATTATTATTATTATTATTATTATAATTTTGATGCTTTTTGCCAGGGGAAGATTTAAGATATTTAGATTTGATATTTAGATTAAAAATTGCACAGTACTTTGTAAAGGAAATTGACTCTCAGTCATGTAGACATCCTGAGTTTTAATAAACAGAAGCACCAAATCCTCATGAGAGGGGAAGTCCTACCAAGTTTGACCAAACTGACAAAAACTAAAACTAAGGGCATTTCCTGTATATTTTTATTTTGTTTTTGTTACACAAGCCCCTCTCTTCATGGAGGGTTGCATCAGGAAGGGCATCCAGCGTAAAACCTCTCCCAAATTACTGATGCGGATTAATCCGCTGTAGCTCTTGGGGAGAATACAAGGGAGCAACCAAAGGTACGTTTTTGTTAGTTTTGTGTGCACACAGCATAGTTTTATTTATTTATTTAAAAAAGTCTAGTTTTTATTTTTATTGCAGTAAAATAAAATCACTTGGTTTTTAGTTTAATTTCAGTGAACTATAATAAACTTGGACTAAAAAACTCTCCCTCGGGGCCATCTATGAGCAGTCTGTACTCAGGCAGGTGCGGAGAGTTTTGTCGGACCTCTCGCACATCCTCCACTCTGAGTATGAGCTCCTGCCTTCAGGCATAAGTTCTAGAGTTCCAAAATGTAAATTGAACTGCCGGAAATACTCATTCATGACCATTTCCATCAAAATTCTAAATAGCGCTTGATGCCGTATGGTTTGTGCAACAGGAGTGGGGAATGTGCAGTGGCTTTATGGTGTTCTTTTTGTACATTTCTTTTTATTTCTTTTTTGATTTCTGTCGTTTCATATGTTCGTGGGTTTCTTATGGATTTGTGCAATATGGACAGTGTGTAATGTATGTTGTCGTTTTATTTATTGTTTTTTTTTGTGAAGCACTTTTGAGTCCAGGACACATTTCCCCAAGAAAAAATTCTATTCTGTTCTATTCTATTCTTGTGTGTCTCTTTCAGGGCTCAGGTTGACTATCGTTCCCTACCAGAAGTACCAGAAGATCAGGGGATTTGGTGGAGCGATGACAGATGCAGCAGCCATCAACATACTCTCTCTGTCTGCTGGCACACAGGAGCAGCTGCTGCGGCAGTACTTCTCCAGTGAAGGTAAACTGTGCCAGGGAGACACAGGCTGGAAAGGAGCAATAAAACATCAGGAAGTAAAATAATACTAAAAGCAAATCACAGCATAAGAAGGGTAGAAGATAAGGGAAGTTGCAAAAGAAATTTTGGGATTAAAAGGAACTGAAAACAGAGACGGTAAACATTTTTATGTATTAGCAGTAGTAGTAATACACATATCAGTCTTATATATTGTACATGCTCTGTGGGAGACATCTGTATGCATTGTTTAGTTTTTTCTCACATCAACAGAATGATGATGGTCCCAAAATTTCACTAGTGTCAGTCATACCAGTTTTTATGGAACAGAGTTGGAGCCAGAGCATAAGCACTGAATGGGCAACCAACTTTTAACAGTGTGGCATTTGGCTCAGCTCGCTTTGCTTTTCAGAAAAAAAGCCACTTATGTGATGCACTGTGTCCACAAAACAGAGTCTATTAACTAAGTTGTACAATATTTTAGATTTACATTTAAAACAGTAGTGCATGAGGCAGTCCTATATCTTAAATAAACCTATTCCCTGGACCACATTTATAGGCTAAACAACAAGGATAAACAACCAACTTTAAACTGTGTCAGGAATTTGTATGTTTAACCACAACCATGAATGCCCATAGTACACTTATAGTAAAATATAGCCTTAATTACAAAAATTCGAACAGTATCTGTCATTGATAAGAGAGTGCATAAAACAGGAGAGACATTTTTTCAAGTTGCACAATTAGATTAATAAACTCAGTATTGGAGTTGCAGGTGGCATCACTGATTGTGGGTGCAGAAAATTCTCAACACATGTCTGCTGGTTTTGGAATTGTCAAATGAGATCATGCCTTAAAGCTGCACAAGCAGATATATGAACTTTTTTCAGATCTAAAGAGACATGATGGGTATTTCTCGAAGTCTGAATAGCAAAGGCCCATCCGCTCCAAAGTCATCGGGTTAGTCTCCATCTGCTGCTAAGCCCCAGTGCAGGGTCATTGTCCTCAGACATACAGTCACCTCCATCGCTGCAGATGCACTGCGCTATACGATGCTTGAGTTTGGCCAGACAGTGTTAAACAATTTGATTACCAAGCTGTAAGACTTAATTTTACTTTTAGTCTATCAGTAGCATTCACCTGAGGGGGTACAGTGACCTTTTTGGATAGGCCTAGACCCCCAAAGCCCACTTATAGCACCAGTGCTGTTACTGATTGATACCAGTTATTTCTTGACCACATACATAGATATCTTTATTTGTCATCCATATGTCGAGCCTTTTTTTGGTTTGTTTTTTGGCCCACCACCACGTCTGTAAAACTGGCAAACTTTCAGTTGAGATTTTTCATCTCCCAGAGATCTGTGTTTCTTATTCCTTTCCAACTTTTCAGTTTTAGGTAAAAGGTTTTATAGGAAAATGTGATTGAGAGAGCCTTAATATTTGCAACACAGCTACCATGCATGAAATATTGAAGTAAATGTTTGCAGAGTCATTATGAAGAGCTTTGTTTTATTTTCTGTTTTTATTTACTGTTACAATGTTGTTACAGTGGTTGTGTGATTTCAGTGAGAGAGGATACCCCTAAGGATCTGAGGCATATAGCTCTGGCTGTAAGCACAGTAATCCCACACACCTCCTGTTCAAATCTTCTGTGTTTGAGGGGCAGCCAGTCAGAAGAAATTTGGTTTAAAGGAAAAGGAATGTGACTTAAAAAGACTGTTTCAGGCAGTAAATGAAACGTAGGGCTGTACTAAGGCCCAGTGAAAGATCAATATAGCTTAATTTGAACTGTAACTCTTACAAAGGTTTTCTGGTAGAGACAAAGAATGAAAATGTGGTTCTGAAAATGAGTTTGTTTTTCCTTTTACAGATGGTGCTGTGATAAAAGTATTATTGACAGTTTCAGACATCTTAGAGCAGCCAAAAGAGGAAAAAACACCAGATAAAAACCAACTCATTCCACACCATTGCCTTCATCAAGGAAGGAAGAAAGTTTCTAGCCAAAAACTCAGCCTTACTACAATTAGGTTCTGATTCCCAGATGTTCTACTTCTCTCCTACGCAGAGGCCAGATGTGTTTATCAGGTCAACAGAAGGGAGGAAGTCATTTCAGTGAAGCTGACTGTAGTGTGGGAAAACAACTGACAAGCAAATGCCTACAGCTGCCTAACAAATGTAAGGACAAAAAAGTGGCAGATATGGAAGTGGGCTGTATGGGATTTTCCTCTTTCTGTAGGGCATGTTGACTAGGTTTGGAGCTGTGATAGGTTAGCAGAGAAAGCTGAAAGAGCCTCCTCCTGGCTCAAGGTTGAAAAAAACTATGATAAAGTTGGACGCATTTGCAGACCTCTTCCCCTGGCCAAAGTTACAACTAAAGCCATGACTCAGCTTCTATAAAGGACATCCTTGAGCTTTATGGTGGCTGACAAATTTAAGGAAATGTAATCTGTCTTAGTAAGGTGTTGGGCTACCACATGCCGTCAGAAAAGCTTCACTTCATGTTCAAATTTCTGGAGGGGTGGAACACCTATCTTGTAAAACACATCCTTTCATTAGGTTTTTTAAATATGAGTGTGAAGTCTCCCATAGGTGTTCAAAACCCAGATATAATTGCTTTTAAATTATAAGACATACTTGTTTACGTGTGGGATGATAAGATAGCTTTATCCTCCAGCTGTATTTGTACTGATTTTGTGGCAGGTATCGGCTACAGCGTAGTACGTGTCCCCATGGCCAGCTGTGACTTCTCAACCCGTCTGTACACCTATGCTGACACACCTGGAGACTACAACCTGGACAATTTCACTCTGGCACCAGAGGACCTCAACATGAAGGTGTCAATCTTTCGTCTTACACCCCAACATGACATTTACTCTTCGTTTCTCATTTTTCCTGCTCTTTGTCTCAGATCCCTCTGCTGCAGCGTGCCCAGGCCTTGTCTCCACGTCCCCTGTCTCTGCTGGCCAGTGCTTGGAGTGCCCCCGCCTGGATGAAAACAAACAATGCACTCATAGGAAAAGGCTCTCTAAAGGGCCAGCCAGGGGGCAAGGAATATAAAACCTGGGCTCAGTACTACATCAGGTGACTTCTTTGAATTTACCTTAAAGCTATATCACATATAAATTTCCTTCCCACAGTCTCCAAGTGCTTGCTCATAGGGGATCGTCTGTTGGGGTTTTCTCTTTTAATACTGTATGGTCTTTACCTTACAGTGTAAAGCACCTTGAGATGACTTTTGTTGTGAACTGGCACTATATAAATAAAATTGAATTGAATATTGGGAGAGATTATTTTAATATATTTATTCTGATGGGTGCTTTAATTACTTCCTCTTAGGTTCCTTGAGGAATATGCTAAATATAACTTGTCCTTCTGGGCACTGACTACAGGAAATGAGCCCTCTGCAGGACAGATGACAAACTACAGGTCTCTCCTCAACTGCATTTTATACGTGGTTTTGTATAAAACAATATGAAACATTGAGCTGTGGATTCTAAATCTAAATGTTGTCTCCCTGCAGTTTCCAGGCTCTGGGCTTCACTCCTGAGGAGCAGAGGGACTGGGTGGCTATGGACCTGGGCCCTGCCCTGCATGCCTCGTCATACTCAGACACACATATCCTCATACTGGATGACAACCGCCTGCTGCTGCCCTACTGGGCCAAAGTGGTGAGTCAGTGAACAGAAGGATAGTAGGGAAAGGTCATAGCAAACTTTATTTTACCTGAAGCTCTCTGAGGCTGCAGAGAAGTGAATTATAAATTCAAATGAATCCGTTTAGGAAAATAAATGCATATAAAGCATCTTTAAAAGATAGCTCAACATAAAGATATTTTATAAATGTGTTCATATACTGGGGAAGAGGGAAAATGGACTTCATAGACTTCAAGTTCATGTTTGCCTCTAAACTATTGTGTAAACAGAAGAGTTTAAACCTGCTGCTGATAGGAATCAGCATGACAAAAAATGCTTGTCTGATGTAATTGCTGAGATAAATGTGTTTGTGTCCATAAAGGCTTGTAACCTGTTAAGAATAGTTAGGTTTAAACAAGACTGAAAGCAGGTTTCTGCAAACTGCCCACAGTGGGTCAAAAATGTAATTTCATATGTTTTTTATACTGCTAACAATATAATTCCTGTTTCACAGTTACAGTCATGTGAAACAGAAAGTACAAGTACAACCCCTTTCATGGTTTAATGTATCAGGAAATTAAAGAAAATCTTCTGGTCCTTAGAATTAGGTAAAAAAGTCCTCGGATGAACACCAGCACATGGCACATTAGTATCATGATTTATTTTACAAAAACTATGCCAAAATGCAGAAGCACTGTGTGGAAAAAATCATAATCACTTTTACAGCTTCTGTAGAATTAAGAAGTTAAGTAGCAGCCAGGTGCTACTGATCAAATGTAATTGATTAATTAATCATCAGTCAGTGTGACCACCTTTATAAAAGCAGAAGTTTTGGCAGTTTGATGGTAGAGAGCATTCAGGTGTTTGTTAATACAGTGCTACAGTATTTCTATGAGTGGAGATTCCAGCAAATTCACCACAAGGTCAGAGTGTGCAGTGCTCACAGAAATTGCAAAACTCCCAAAATTACAAGAAGACTGTACAAGTATGGCTGATTTGGAAAGGTTACCAGGAGAAAGCCTCTTCTTTCTAAAAAAAGAATGTGGCAACACAGCTTAGGTCTGCAAAGTTGCATCTGAACAAACCGCAGTTCAATTCAATTCAGTTCAGTTCAGTTTTATTTATATAGCACCAGTTCACAACAAAAGTTGCCTCAAGGCGCTTTACACTGTAAGGTAAAGACCCTACAGTATTAGAGAGAAAACCCCAACAATCTGATGATGTTCCTGTATGAGCAAGCACTTGGTGACTGTTGGAAGGAAAAACTCCCTTTTAACAGGAAGAGACCTCCAGCAGAACCAGGCTCAGGGGTGAGGGGAGAGAGAAGAGAGAAAGTAGAGCAAAGAGAGAGACAGACTATGGGAGAGAGAAGTCAACATTTAATTACATGCAGCAGTAGCAAATAAATGCATGGGGAGTGAAAGAGGTGGGTGGAGAAGAAATACCCGGTACATCACAGGAAGCCCCCCCCAGCAGCCTAAACCTATTGCAGCATAACTAAGCCCTAACTATAAGCTTTAGCAAAAAGGAAAGTTTTAAGTCTAATCTTATACCACAAGACTTCCAGAACAACGTCCTTTGGACAGATGAAACCAAAGTGGAGATTTTTGACCATAATGCACAGCACTACATTTGGCTAAAACCAAACATAGCATATTGTCACAAATACTTCATGCCAACTGTCAAGTCCAGTGGTGGTGAAGTGTTGATTTGGACTTACTTGCAGCCACAGGTCATTGGCGTGTTTGAGTCATTGAGTCAACCATGAACTACTATGTATGCCAAAGTATTTTAGAGTCAAATTTAAGGCCATCTGTAAGACAGCTAAAGCTTGGCCAAAATTGGGTAAAGTACAGTGATCCTAAGCACCCTGGCAAATCTACAACCGAATGACTGAAAAAGAAAAGAATCAAGGTGTTGCAATGACCCAGTTGAAGTCCAGACCTCAACTCAACTGAAATGCTGTAGCAGGACCATAAGAGGGCTGTGCATAGACTAACAACTGCAAATCAGTGGGCCAAAGACCCTTCACAACCATGTGAAAGACTGATAAAGTAATAAAGAAAACAGTTAAGTCAAGTTATTGCTACTAAAATTGGTTCTACAAGCTTTTGAATCATCAGGTATATTTTCACACATGGTTTCTCCTTTTTTTCTTCATTTTTGTTAAATAAATGACCCAAGTTAATCTGTTGTATGTTGTTCATCTAAGGTTGTGTTTACCTAATTTTATGACCTGCTAAAGACCAGATAATTTAAAAATATATATATTTTCTGATATGTAAAACCTTAGAACTGAAAGTAGGTGTGCTGTCTTTTTCATGACTGTATGTTGAATAAGTATAAATAAATATAATTTTTTTAAGGTCTTGTTTAGTACTGTTTAGCAGTAATTCAGGGATATTTACTACGTGTATGGATGAATTAATCAGTTGCAAACTAGAAAAACATACGTAGATCACCACCAGTTGGGTAGGTGTTGTGCCAAAAACAAACAGACAGCATAAGAAAAAAGCGTTAAATAAGTAAAACTGGAGTTCTGCAGTCTGTAAGTTTTTTATTTTCAGTTAACAAAGCACAAATAATTATATAATTAAAATTTTTGATAAAAATGACCATTTGACAATTATGAGATTATTAGCTCTTACCTAGCTCAGCAAAGTATTTCCAAAAGGTCTGATGACACTGGCTGAAAGTCCACAGTAGTTTTTAGTTGTAAAATGAGCCCTGACAACTTAGGATCCCATAAAAGGGCATTTATGATTCCTACTGCTTATAGCAGGTATGAGAAAATACTTTGAGACCTTTTTGAGGGAAATAATCCTTTTTTTTCCTACACTTTTCTAGAACGGATGCAAAAATGGTGGTTCTATTTCTACACTATGTGGAAACTGTTTTAACTAATTTTCCCTTGTCGATTCAGGTCTTAAGTGATATTAATGCAGGAAGGTACATTCATGGTGTGGCAGTCCACTGGTACCTGGACTGTTATGTCCCAGCTGAGATCAGCCTGGGGACCACCCATAACTTCTACCCAGAGTATTACCTGTTTGGCACAGAGGCCTGTGCTGGCTGGAACTTGCTAGACAGAGGAGTGAAGCTGGGAAGCTGGGACAGGGCTGAGCAGTATGCACACGACATTATCGAGGTAAGATCATATTATCTGATGCATAGAGGTTTGTACTTGTTGAGTCAGATGCACTGTAAAAGAGAATTTGACAAGCTGTGAGCTGTTCCAGAGAGGTGAGTCACCTCCCTCCATGCTGCAGTGCAGGTTTACAAGTTGCACTCTGGTGCACAGACGCTGCCTGCAGGCCATCAAAGCAAGCTGGAACTGGTGTTTTGTTTCTTCTTTCTTCACTCTCTCTCAAGGGAAATTGGACTCCAGCCATTGTATCCATTTTGCATGGGTGCATTCAAGCTGCAGACGCTCTGAGAATCAGGAGGAATTTGTTTATGCAGATGTGCAATCCTTGTGACATTTATGCAAAACACCAGTTCAACAGATTGACTTTACTACATATCTTACTACAAAGTTTCAAAACACAGATATGGCAGCAGATACTAGACTGTGGGTGTTTTCTCCATGGCAGGACTTAAATCACTACGTGGTAGGCTGGACTGACTGGAACCTAGCTTTGGACCTTACTGGTGGTCCAAACTGGGTTAAAAACTTTGTGGACAGCCCTGTTATAGTGGATACGAAGCATGATGTTTTCTACAAGCAGCCATCTTTCTACAGTATGGCCCACTTCAGGTACCCAGGATCTGTTCACACTGAATGTCATACTTTACCTGTTACATTACTACAGCAAGATCTTCTCACCCTCACATGGTCTTTCTACACAGCAAGTTTCTGTGGGAGGGGTCTCAGAGAGTGGGAGTGTCTGCCAGTGGAGAAACACACCTGGAATCCTCTGCCTTCATCAGAGCAGATGGCTCAGTAGTACTCATCATACTCAACAGGTAATGTATATTTAACGAGTTTTAGAAAATGTGAAGTGGCAGGTGAATACTGAACTGTTTGTGTGGTTTTTTTTAGATCATCATCTGAGATCCAGTTTGAAGTCTGGGACCCTGCTGTGGGTTACATCCCCTCTACTGCTCCAGCTCATTCTCTGCTCACACTCGCTTGGAAAACACACTGATCATGAAAACAGTTTCATAGGCTGTGTATTTGTTTCACCTAAGCCGCATTTCAAACATTTCACCGCACATTTGCACATAGGATGTTCACGGATCTCAGAACTGTTTAAGATATTTATATTTTTAGCTCCCATCTTTGAACCAAAGAGCGCAAGAGAAACATTTGCCAAAAATGTAGAGCAATCGCATCTCTTCAGCATTCCCATTGGCACTGTGTATGTAAACATGAAAAGCACTTAAAGGCATGCAGTTCTTTAAGAAGCTCTCTCTAGTGGAACTAAGGGAGTCCACAGAACTGTTTGATCCAACAGCACCTACTGACACCCCTTTCATATAAAAGCTGTTTTGAGTATTTCATCAGTATCAAGCTTACATCTTAGTTTCTTGTTTGCTGTGATTTTTAGCATTTCTTTAGTCACTTCAATTAACCCCACAAAGCAAGATATGACTTTTTCCATTTAAGGTGCTAAAGTATTTTATTTACCAGTTCTAAAGAAAAATGACACCTGAAAGCAACAAAATCAGTGGTCTCTTGATTGAGATTTAATAAGCTGCTTGAAATAATTTAAATGATGTACTGCATTTGTTAATGCCTTAAACTGTTGCTATTTAATCTTCTAATTTTATTGTAAATAAATTACATTGTTAAATTGTTGAGTGTCTTTGAATGCAAAGAGGAAATAAAATGATACCTATTATAGTCCTCTCCAAAAGTAGTGAAATAGCAAGGCTAATTAGTTTTTCTTGGGCACCGTTGACTTTTGTGTGAGATCAAAAAATGGATATGACAAGAGAAATCAGTTTCAGCCTATATTCCTTCGTATTTAATCTAGTAATGTTAAAGAACATAGAACATAAACTTTGTATCAAACCACCCAGTTTTTCTAGAGTGTCAGAACATGACAATTGACAGGTGTTTCTTGTTACCCAGGTGTGTCATACAAGACTGACTGTTTAATCATTAATTAGCCCTGGGTATCTACTCTCAGTTTAAGCTTTGGCTTATACCTGTGAAGACTGTATTTGTAGTTATGGTCGCCAACATGAAGACCAGAGAGCTGTCTATGGGAGAAAATGCCATTATGAAGCTGAGAAAACTTTGGGCACAGCCAGAACCACAATTTGGAATGTCCTGCAAAGAAAAAAGGAAACCAGCGGTGTGCTAAGTAACAGGCACTGAACCAGCTGTCCAGGGAGAAAAAGCAACAACTGATAAACTGTGAGAGCAGTAAAGTATAACCCCAATTCAACAGTCTGTAACATCATGAACAACCTACAAAGAGCAGGGGTGGAAATATCACAGTCAACTGTTTAAAGGAGACTTGGAGAACAACAATACAGAGGCCATACTGCTAAAAGAAAACCACTCATCAGTAGTAAATATCCAAAAGCCAGGTTGAAATTTGCAAAAAAAAACTACAGGAGATGAGCCACAACAGTTCTGGAACAATTTTTTATGGACTGATGAGACAAAGATTACTTTTTACCAAAGTGATTGAGAGGCTCATGATCCTAAACATAGAAGCTATTCTGTGAAGCATGGTGGAGGTTGTGTCATGACTTGGGCTTGCATGGCTGCCTATGAAACAGATTTAATCATTTTTAGTCATGATAGTAGCAGCAGAATGAACACAGAAGTATACAGAAACATGCTGTCTGCGTCCAAATTAAACAGGAGGAACTTTATTATGCAGCAAGACAATGATCCAAAACACATTGCCACCTCAACCAAGGACTTCATTAGGGTTAAAAAAAAAAAAGAAAAAAAAGAAAAAGGAATGCTTGGACTGTCCAAGTCAATCACCAAATCCTAACCCAGCTGAACATGCATTTCACATAATAAAGAGAAGACTGAAGGGAGACTCCTGCAAAACAGACAACTAAAAGATGCTCTCGTAAAAGCATATAAAGGCATAATTAAGGAAGAAACAAGTAATCTGGTGGAGTCTACCGGTATTATTCTCAATATAGTTATTGCAAGCAAGTGATATGCAACCAAATATCAAGTATTTTTGACTTTAATCTAGTTGAAAACATTCTACACAATATCCCCCCAAGGATTAATGAAGTATTCTGATTCTGATACTTACGCTCAATTGAAAAACTGGGTGGTTTGAGACAAAATGTGGTCTATTCTATATTGTTTAACACATCTAGATGGAAACACCAGGGAATAAAAACTGAACTCTGATCTCTCTTCTCATATTCATCTTTTGATCTCAAACAAATATTTTAGTGCCTAGCAAAAACAAATTAATTGCCCTTGTTGTGCCAATACTTTTGGAAGGGACTGTTGACGGGTTGTGAACAGTGAAAATTAAACAATGACAGTTTATGCGGTTTATTAATACATCATAGACATTTTTCATATATATAATATACAGTTTCATTACCAGGTATTTCACATTTGGGCCTCCATTTTAATTTTTTTTCCTTTGCAAACCTTAAACTGTTGGACTAAAATTATTTACATCAAAAAAGTGATAAAATGTGAAACAAAAAGATGTAAACAGAGGAATAAAATGACAGAGGGATGCCATCTGTTTTATACTATATACACCAGGAGGAGTATGTTGAAATCTGAAGAATTATATAAAGGGCCAAGCTCTAAGGATTTAAGTTTATTCCCTTGATGGTACTATATTTATTAATTTCTTTTTAGATTTAGAAGAGTTCTGGAAGATGCTATGAGTCCCTTCCTTTCCTCTGATGTCAGACCTTCTGTTTGTGACAATTAAACAGCAGCGACTCAACATTTCTCTACAAGACCGTTGTGCTCCTGTATTGAAATACACTACATAGTGTGGACATAATACCATGGACATCTTTACAGTGCAGTCCAATTAAACAATACCATGATATATTAACAGTCACTCAACATCTTCCTGACACAATCTCAATGAAAAATATTGTACAGACCCTTGATAAACATAGCATTTATTTCAGGTCTAAAGGTGTTCCATGTTATTATCTGTTGCCTCTGTGCATGTGCAGAGTGAAAGAATCCCCTACGGTCTTCCCATATACCTCACGGGGCTCAGTTGCAGGAATTAGGTAATCTTAAGATGAGTAAAGACAGCACAGTATGAAAAAAGTGTATTGTGTATTGCAGCAGTACATTTAAAGAAAGATGTAAAAGTGGTTTGCTGGAGGCTTGGAAGTACAGAAGACATGAGCTTGATGAACAATCTAGGCTGGGTTGTTATTAGGCAATTTTAAAAAAAAGAGAAGTGATCAATCAGAACTCTTAAGACGTCTGTGTTGGTACATGGTTGAGGAGAAAGGCGTTATAATAAAAAGTAAAAATACAAAAAGTCAGACTGAGATGATTACGATGGCAACAGAGATGAACAGAGGAAAGTGAGAAGCATTTTGTCTTCCCAGTGTGGTGTTTGATGTAGGCGAGGAGAACTAAAGGGATGAGACAGGTGGGTGTCTCAGAAGGACCATCTCTCCTGTGTGCGAGGGTCCATAGAGAGCGAGGGGGACTCTGATGGGGGCTGGCTGCTGCTGTCTTCTCCGTTTAAACCCTTCCTACACACTGGACATGTGTCATGCTGCATGGCCACAGAACAAAATGTAGAGAACAGTTGCTAAGCAGAGCATTCTCACAAGTGTCTGAGAACAGTTTTAACAAGTGGAACCTTATTTCAGGCTATTTACATGATCCTCAGGCTGCTCTTGGGCTTTAAATGTGACTCATTTTTTTAATCTGCTCAGCCAATTACATGCACAGCTTCATCAAACAACTAACATCAAATAACTGGAAGATGAATCCAAACAATCTTTTTGATTTCTTTAAATTAATGCCAGTTCTGTCATACACCTACCTTTTGCACAAACTCCATACAAAGGCAGCTTTTCAACATAGTGTGTTCATAGCGAGAAAGAGGAAAATAACGCTCTTCCCCTTCAATGCAATGCACAAAGGATATGGACAAAATACCTTCAATAACCAATATGAAATATCAACTTTCTCATTATTTTTCTGAATTTAACTGGTCAGCAACACACTAATTGTATCGCTGCAACTAAATAAACTATAGAGGATACATTATTTTGTAAAGAGAAATGGAATTAAAGCACAGCAAGTCTGCTCACTTTATCAGTTCCACTCCATTAACATTTATTTAACTGAAGTGTCACTCAAATACCCCCTACACTGTATTTCCATAATGACTCACAGATAACCAAAGCACATGTTTAAGGTTCCTTTAGGTCAAAATGTTCTTATGAACAATGTGAACCATGTACAATATTTTATGTCATTTATGATCTTTGGCATGGTCATATTTTATAAAGGTTTGCTGTTTTTGATGTGACTCACCATTTCCAGCCATGGTACTATACAGTCTGAATGAAAGAAGTGGTTACAGGGTAGCTGTCTGACTGGTTCTCCAACTCCAAAGTCCTCTTTGCACACTGGGCATTCCATACAGCAGTCTATTGGACAGAAAATGTGTTTTTTAATTCTTTGTCTGATATCAATATTCTTTTTATTTCTGGTTGTAAACATCAGTTAAAATGTCTGAAGGCTGCATAGCCACATGTATTTTGGAGACATATATTGCAATTGTAAGAGTATAAAAGCCCGTACATGAACACAGACAAAGGCCTGAAAAAGCACACAGACCTTAGTTTATTCCTAAAAATCAGCTATCAACAGTCCTGCAGAAGCTAGGCTGCATCACTAACCACACAGTTACAGCTGAGTGGTAAAATAGGACAGCATATACAGAAGAGGAAGTCAAAAAGAGCAGAGTCAAAAGAGGAAAGAAAAATGGGGAGGCAAATGATAAGCAAAAAAAAAAGCATCCAAGAGCTGCACAGAAACAAATAACTATGTATTTACTAATCCAGTTTGTTATTAGCTAGTTTTTACAAGAGGTAATTTTTATTTATTATTATCATTATTCTTCTTCTTATAATAATAATAATATTAAGAAGAAGAAGTTAGTAAGTTTAAGTTTTTGAAATGTACTATATTGATTACTCTGTTACTAGACAGCATACAGCGCCACTGACTGTTACTAAAAATTTGATGATAACTTTAAACACACACTTAGAAGTATATAATGGGATAGAAAAGTCTCAATCTGTATTTCAAGAACACAACAAAAGCAGAATAGTGGAAAGAGAGAAAAAAGTTAACTGACCTGCTTGTTCCTGAGAGATATTAACAGTTGGCAGAGAAGAGATCTTCTCTTTCTCTGCTGGAGGAGGTCCTGTGTTCTCCAACTGGCCTAGTAGCTAGACAGAAACAAACACATCTGTAAATACACGAGTTAAAAACGGTGACAAGAACACAAACTTTGTAAGCTGTTTTATAGTTAGTTTACCTGTGTTATCACAGCATCTAACCCTCCCTGCCCCCATGCATAATCCCCAGGGTTAGAGTGCAGCATCCCCGTCCTCAAAGAGACACAAACAAGTCGGTTTAATAATGATGGTATTTTGAACTGCAGTCACATTTTGATGCCATATTACCATGTAATGCTATATTACCATGACAGGGGAGGTGAGCCAGGGACTCCGGCGTTTGCAAAGAGACCAGCAAGGAACTGTTGTACAATCCTGTCAAACAGAAAATGTACAATAGTTAATGTCATTGCCAAAAATAATAATTGTTCATACTGCAACAGTTTAAATAGAACTGTCATTTTAAGTGGGAGTATGCAAGGCAGAGAAGAGAGCCAACAAAAATGATGAACCAGTGTGCTACTCACCCTGCCACAGCGGGTGAGCGGTCTGGCCTACTGCTGCCTCTAGACCGGTATCTCCTCTGGTTTTGCAAGCGAGGGGGACGTCCTGGTCCCCAGTGTTCCCCAGCTCCTAGTAGGCCCCCCATAGGTCCTCCTAGGCCTGCTGGAACAGATCCCCCAATGGGTCCCCCTCCCAACCCTCCCAGGTCGCTGAAACTCCCCAGGCGTCCACCGGGGAGCCGAGGTTCTGAATCTGGGCTGTCGATGTCTGTTGAAAACGGCCGCTCCACTAACAAGAGGTGCCATAGCTTAATGAAATAAAAAAGAGGGTATTGAGAGAGAAAAAATAGAAAAGAAAAAGATTAAGTAAAACAAAACACAGAATCATGTCTATCAAACCTCTTTTTCCTGTATTCTTTCCTCAACTCTCAAAACCTTTCAGATCAGTTCGTACCTCAGCAAATTGTGTGGCTGTGTCATCTAGCCCGTTAGCGCCACCCTCTAGGAGACTGAGGGAAACAGCGCACAAGGGGACAAAAGACTCATTATTTGCAACTTGCACTGATCCCTATACATGTTCAGCTGCAGTGTTAGCCTGGAACAAAGCTGCAGAGTGAGGCTACAAGTTTCAACAGTGCAACATCAGCATTCTTCAGTACACGTCCCTGCTCTTGTTCCAGAGTAACACTCTCAGGCTCTATCATCATATATTGTCTAGAGAGGTGAAACAGATAGCAAGAATTACACAAAAATCTCCTACCTGGAGTCTTCTGTTACTTCCTCAATGAAACCTGAATCACATCTTGGACAGATGTATTCCTGGAAAGTGTCATAACAGACTGAGTCACAGAAGAGTCAAATAAGATAGGAATAAAATGCTCATATTAATTTCCTAGACCACCATCTGCCAATTTCAAATGTTGTATTTCAGGTGCATCAACTGTCCAATAACTGAAATAATTATTTGTCAACGATATAAATTATCAAACAAAGAAGCTGTAACCAATAAATGTCTTGAAGTTCTGCATTAATATTCAATTACACAAATGATCAACTTTCAAAGTACTTGCACGGTGTTAATTAACTATAGATTGTGTGAAAGTGTTTGATCTTGAGCAAAACAAATGAACAGCTAATTGCCCTGAACACCATTTCAATTTTTCAAATATCTGTCCTCTACATTTACCACATTTTATACATTAAAAATATTCTACTCTAGTCAACCAACAGGCCTTCAAGGGAATAAAAAAGAATTGTAAAAACATTTTGGTACAACTGGATAATATCAGAACTGTTTGACAGCCAGTGTTTTGTGAATGCAACCAAGGAGGTAGAGCTGGTCTGCCAACCACACCTAGAGAGAGGTGTGATAGAAAACTGTGTAATAGAATGAGGAAAACCCTAGAGCCAGTCTGTGCAGCTGGATCTAATGGTGCCCTCTCAGAGAAAGCCCAGGCTTGCCAACCATGAAAACAGCATAGAAGTGAGGTCACATATATAGGATTATGAGAGACTAGAGTTATACCCTTGTTGAAAAGCATATGTTTATTACAAAAATATTAGCTTTTTTGTATATATGACGAATTAAAAATTCCTATTATTAGCTTGGCATACACAAATTTGGGGAACTAAAACTAATTTCGTGGGCAGAATGGGTTAAGAAATGCTGCAGTAAGCAACACAAGTCATGCTGAGTGTCACTTGTTCACAGGTCATGAGAAATGGCTCCTGAGCGCTGCTGTAGTGGTACAGGGTGATAATCTTAGGTGATGCAGTCAGGGCTCTGTGAAGACATGCCATAGGACTGAGTGTGTCTGAGACAAGCCGGCCAATTTAGAGTCAGTGACAGGGAGGCCTGGAATTACCCTCAGCTGTATCATAAAAATCAAAGAATAATGTGACTCTCCTGGTAATAGAGACCCCGTAGTGTAGTGGTTTACACCTTCACCTTACAAGAGAAAAGTTCTAGGGGGAACACAAGCCCCTATCACCATGGAGGGGTACATCAAGAAGGGCATCCAGCATGAAAACCATTGCCAAATTACCAATGCGGATTAATCTGCTTTGGCGGCCCCTTGGAGAGAATACAAGGGAGTAACCAAAGATAAATTTGCTGGTAATAGACACCTAGCTTCCAGTTTATTGTAAATATTTTAATATTTTTAACCAGGGTAGACTTAGTGCATAATATAATCTTTGTATTATTAGAGCAACTACTACAGCTTTAAAAACAGCCAAAATACCTATCGCAGGTTCCTCAAAAGCAACTTGACAGCTAACCCAACCCAAAGTAGAAAGGACAAATGTACTAAATTTAATTTCATAGAGGACTACAAGAAGCCTGCAAGTTTACAAATGCAAAATGGTGGGGAAAAAAAAGACATTTTGGCTTTAAAAATAAACCAAATGACTAGTCTGCTAAGCAACCAATAATTAGCTAATCAAATAATTGAGTAAGTTTCAGATTTACTTAACAGAACACAGAAGAAAACAGACTATGAAGAGGAAACCTTCCACACCATTCAGGATGTGGGGAATACTAATCTTAATATGCTTTAAATGTAATTATATCGAGATATGGAGCCAGAGTTCTTATTCTAATATTTTTGATCAGGGTAGACTATGTGCACAGTGCAATCTTTGTATTCTCAGAGCAACTATGTCCATCTAAAAAACAGTCCAAATACAAACTGACATCTTATCCAACCAACAGAATAAAGGGCAAATGCACTAAATTTACTATCACCTATAAGAAAACTGAAAGTTGACAAATGCAAACTGGTGGAAAAAAATATTTCAGCTTCAAAACTGACCAAATGACTAGTCAGCTAAGCAACCAATAATTAACTAATCAGCTAGTTGAGAATTGCCCAGCAGAATCCCACAGAAATAAACAGCACCACTGTAACTCATAAAGTTACAGCTGACCATAGGACTGTACTACAGTGGGTTCATTTGAAACTTGCAACAGACGATGAAGAGGGAACCCTTCACACCATTTAGGGCGTGGGTAATATGTTTAAAGCATATTAAGATTAGGAAGTATGTCGAGATATGGATCCAGACTTCCACGTCCAGACTTTAGCTCCTACTTTCAACTTCAAAACTGAAACTGAATATGACAAATATAACTATGTTTCCGAAAATC
>VUQH01032970.1:0-22532 GCA_015106775.1 Etroplus canarensis | reverse complement strand
TGTTTCCGAAAATCCCCAGCTCGTCCTGCCAGCCCTGCGCTTTAACAGAAAGAAAAAAAGAATCTATCAGGAAAACTAAAGTTAAGGATGTAGCGGTGAACAAACGGGTCGTAACTAAATGTTTGTGCCAAGTCTCTGTTGTTTAGTGCAGAAAACACAACATCCACAAACTGTCAAAGCAAAGCTTCGAGCGGACAGCTTTCACAAAAACGCCTTAAAGACGCAAGTATAAAAAAATCTGTCGATTTTTAGTTTAAATGCCTGTCACTTGATTAAAAAACACAGCTGGAGTTGATTTAGTGAGTTCACAACAACAAACGCCGCTAACCGCTAACAGGCTAGCTCGGGTTTAGCTGTAGAAAGGAAGCGAGAGGAATGGTTATTAGCAGTAAGGCAGACCTGTCAGCCACACGTACTGAACAAGACTATGACACATAAACACAAAAACGCCCTGCTTACCGGGAGTTTGGGGTTTACTTCCCCTTTACAACAGTGACAGAAAAATCGATGCGGGGGAACAGCCGCAGCCTCCGCCATCTTCCCCAGAGCAGCACAAACACTGACGTCGGTCCTCCACAAACCGAGGGCAGCTGTCCGCCTCCAGCCCGGCATGCACCGCGGCTCCGCCGGTCCCAGCGCACCGAGCCGAGCCGAACAGCGGAAGAAGAAGCGTCCGTGTGTTGTCACTGGGAATCAACACGTGTGAAGACTTTAGTCTGTGTGATGCCTCAAAGTGGAGTGTGTTCGGGATCTCATCAGCTGGAAAGGTTCGTGTAAAATATCAAGTTACGGCTGGAACGTGGAGTTGTAAGCACTAGCTTGTAAGTTAGCTTGCATGCAAAGCTCAGGGTTCCCTGGTAGCCAGACAAGACAAGAGTAACTCATGCTGTGTGCGTGAAAAACGTGTTTTACTGCAATATATCAAATATAAACTTCCTTAAAAGTGACCAAAGTAGGTCAAGAAGGTGCGAGTGCAATGAGATCAGGCGTATTCGCCTAAATCTGAGTGGACACTGATGTCTGTTCTGTTAGAGAAAAGGATTTACAAATTATTTTCGTAATATCTATATAATAATAATAATAATAATGATAATAAACTTATATAGCACCGTTCAAAACAGAGTTTACAAAGTGCTTTGACAGACGTGCAAAAGCAAAATACTCAAGGGGTGGATTTAAACAGCAAGCCAGGCATTAAAGTCATACACATACAACAAAAGAAGGAGTAGAGGTGGTGAAGGTGGATGAGCTTAAATACCTGGAGCCAACCGTTCAAATCAACAGAGCACAAGAGCGGTGAAGAAGAGAGCGCAGGCAGGGGGGGAGTGTGTGAAGACGAGTGTCAGGGGTGATGTGTGACAGAAGGATAGCAGGAAGAGTGAAAGGGAAGGTTTACAAAATGTTAGCGAGACCTGCTATAATGTATGGTATGAGGTATGGAGTCTGTGGCACTGACAAAAAGACAGGAGGTGGTGGCAGAGCTGAAGATGTTGAGATTTTCACTAGGATTGACCAGAAAGAACAGAATTAAAAATGGGTACATCAGAGGGACAGTTTAGGTTGAGCAGTTTGGAGATAAAGTCAGAGAGGCAAGGTTGAGATGGTTTGGACATGTGGAGAGGAGGGATAGTGGGCATGTTGGACAAAGAATGTTGAGGATGGAGCTGCCAGGCACGAGGAGAAGAGGATGATCACAGAGAAGATTGATGAATGTAGTGAAGAAGGACATGCAGAGAGTTGGCAAACAGAAGCGTAACAGCGGGATAGGGTGAGTTGGAGGCAGCTGATCTGCTGTGGTTATCCCTAAGAGGAGCAGCTGAAAGAAGAAGAAGACATACAACAAAAACAGGAAGAATTATAAATCAATTAATGAATGTAAGGAGGCAGGCTATTACCTACACAGCTAAAGTATGATGACCAGAAGATAAAAGACGTTGCATTTAAGAATCTCACTAAAAGTAAGTCTATAGAACTGTGTTTTAAGAAGCAATTTTCAGTTAACTTCTATTAGGTTTTATTTATATATCACCATTTCAAAGCAAACTCCCCTCAAACTGCATTACACTGTAAGGTAAAGACCATAACATATTAGAGAGAAAACTTAAAAAAAAGATGATTCCCTATGAACAAGCACTTGGTGATGGTGGGAAGGAAGAACTCCCTTTTAACCAGAAGAGAACCAGGCTCAGGGCGGGACAGTCATCTACCTCAACCAGTTGAAGAGTGAGGGGAAGTCACTGATTCTCATTTAAAGGAAATCACTGATTCTGCCAACCAGATCTCCTCAAACTGGTCATTCCAAAGCTAAGTGGCCCTGATGACAGAAGCATAATTACCTCTAGAGAGAATAAAAAATAGAAGTCAAATTCTTTTAAAAATCTGTTTATTGTGTGTTTTGTCTTTTATTTTGACAAATTAATTAAGCTTGAAATGAGTGTAGGGCAGCATTATCAAGTGTGTTATTAACATGATACCAATTTTTAATGGATAACTGACTACAATACTCAGTCTTGAGTAATCCTTCAAAGCAGAATAAAATAGTACTTCGTAGCAGTACTATAAAGCAATGGCATTTTTGAGAAACATGTACCATTTCTTCATCTTCTTTTGACTGTTCTATTTAGGGGTCATGGATCATTTGTCTCCTATTGCATCCTCTTCTCTTTTGCCAACTCTCTGCATATCCTCCTTCCCTAAACCTTCTGTGTGATCTTCCTCTTCTCCTCCTGCCTGGCGGCTCCATCTTCAACATCCTTTGTCCAATATATCCACTATCCTTCCTCTCCACATGTACAAACTGTCTCAGCCTTGCCTCTCTTACTATGTCTCAAACCGCTCAACCTGTGCTTTCGCTCTGATGCACTAATTTCTAATTCTGTCCGTCCTGATCACTCCTAGTGAAAATCTCAACATCTTCAGCTCTGCCACCTCCAGCTCTGCCTCCTGTCTTTTTGTCGGTGCCACAATCTCCAAACCATATATCATAGCAGATCTCACTATGGTCTTGTAAACCTTCCCTTTCACTTTTCCTGCTATCCTTCTGTCACAAAACACTTGTCTCCAACCACTCCACCCTGCCTGCACTCTCTTCATCTCTCTTGTGCACTGTCTCCGTTGCTTTGAATGGTTGGCTCCAGGTATTTAAACTCATCCACCTTCACCACCTCTACTCCTTGCATCTTGACTAGTTCACCTGCCTCCCTCTCATTTACACTCATGTATTCTGTCATGCTTCTGCTGGCTTTCATTCATCTTCTCTCCAGTGCATACCTCCACCTCTCCAGGCTCTTTTCTACCTGCTCCCTACTCTCACTACAGAGCACAATGTCACGCATGTTGTACCAAAATGAGTGGTCAACATCAAAAGGGCAGAGGCTTAGATATTCTGACTTCTAATCACCTAACTTAGTGTGTTGTGTCATATAGCAGCTGAATAATTACAATTAAGAAGAAATGAATTGCATTTGTTTATAAAAATATTAATTACTTGCAGCCCTTGTTCTTATAGTTCCCATTATTATTATCATTATTAGTGACTGAGATAACAATTGTCCAGTTCGAGGTAGCTGCTTCAGGATCCCAGTATTTTGCATGGTGACTCATTCTAAGGATGGCTATTGATAAGATTTTGCTGATACCGATGGCATCAGTTTTGCTAATATGTCCAATTCTTTGTCAAATCCCTTATTGATTCCTAATCAATTTCTGTGTGGAAAAATGCAAAAAAGCAGCATCAGTTTTGCTTTATTAGAGTCTCTGAGCCTGAACAGAAAAAAGTCTTTCATGTGATTCAGGTGTACAAAAACTCCACTGTCAGAAAAACATGCCAGTCACTATAATATTTCATACGCTTGGAGGCATGTGACACATCCTGCATTTCTGATGTTAGTATTCATTTACTGTTTAAATGCCACTTTTCTGAAAATCTGTTACCTAATTTGGTGGTAGATAGACACCATAAATTATCTGCTCTTTCCAGTAATGAGACACAAATATTTAATTTATTTTTGTATGTTTTTCATATATGAGCACATAGCAACCAGTGATTTGCACATAGCAACGGCAGTCCACCTCCTCCAGCATAATATAAATAAATTTCACACATTGCATAAAAGGCATCTTTTTCTCTGTAGAAGTGTGTTAGTCCCTAGAGCAATAACAATTTGGACCTCGCTGTCCCAAACTTTTTCCTGCCACGATGACTGCTCAGTGTCTTTGTATGCTTAGTGAGCTCTCGCATCCTAACATGCTTTTAATCATAGCTTTAGTATATTCAGTTCTTCAAAAAAGTCCAATAGGACACTGCATTAAAGGAATATCAATAGAGGTATATTGATTTTGTGCTGATACAATCTTGGCTAGATTTTAGATCTGTGTGTTCTCATTCTTTTGCTTATGCAGATGACTGCCCAAGAAGTGCGTCTGTGTGGTCTTTTGCTGCGGGAGCACTTTGGAGAGGTGGTGGAGAAAGTGGGAACACACCTGCTCAAAAGTGGAGCACAAAATTTAAGAACCATCATTCATGAAACTGGCCTCTCAGTGGACTTGGTAGGACTTCTTAATGAACTCTGTCTCAGCTTTTTAGGCTTGTTAGTTTAATAGATATTTATCATCTACACACAGTCTTTCTCATGCACACACTTTTTGCTTATCAGTGGTTACTTATCTGGAAATTTATTTGTTAGGGCTGTTATTTTAACAGCTAATGGCATATGATAATTAAGCTGAATGTAAATTTGCAGGAGAGGAAGGAAACAAGGTTGTAGTTATAAGCATTAGACACGTACGCTGTAGTTACTTCATTAATTCCCACGTTCAGCCTAATAATAGGTCTTCGTTTATAAGGGATAAAGAAATGGTTAAGCTGCAATTATTCTGCAGTAACCTGCATACTTAGTGGTACATTGTCTAACTCATATAGGTGCTAGCCTGCCATTGGCCCCGTATTTTTAAACACTTAATATTCTTCCAAACTGGAAACAGAAAATGCCAATTTTTGTCAATATCAGGAAGAGTCAAATCACACAGTTTACTTACGTATTTTACTTTTTGTGGCATCTTTTTAGATTAACCATTTTTAATGACAGTGCTTGGCTCGCCTCATGTCAGTGCTGTTTTTCTGCCTTCACCTGATAGTTGTCAGTTTTAGTGCATCCCGGAGGAAGCAATAAACTTCTTCCCCTCTTTTTTTCTTTATCCAGGTAAAGAAGTCTCTGTGTGTCCTCGTGCAGCATGGGGCCTGTATGTTCAGTTCGGGCCGCAAAGGACCCGGGAGCCCAACAGAGTATTGGGCCAGCTGCGACAGAATCCTTAGGATTCTGCGCTACCCACGTTACATCTACACCGCTAAAACCCTGTATGGTGACACAGGAGAGCTGATCATAGAAGAGTTACTGCAGAGAGGCCACATGATGATGAGCAACACAGTTAAGACGGTGGCAGACCGACTCACGCAGAACATGGAGGGTCAGTGTTGGCATCAGTCCAAAATAAAAAAAACATAGTTGAATGGAGAAATGGGTCTTTTTAATCATAGATAGGATTTGCCATTTACTACAGCCATTATACCCAAGTTTAAACATTTGTGAGGAAAAAAGGCAGAATTAGCAATTAGCATTTAAAATAAAAGGCTGTAAAAAGCTTGGATACCTCTTAATCAGACAAACTAAAAATATACAGTGTATTTCTTTCTGAATATTATATTAATATATATATAGTCAAAAGGTAGTAAGACTACTCCAGTAAACATGTTGCTTAATTTGTCTTTTGACTTCATTAATGTTGGAGTTCACAATTCAGTTCAATTCAGCTGTTCCAGTTTGACTTGGAAAAGGGATTTAAATATGATGACTTAGCAGGTGCAGAGTGTACAAAGAGCTGTAACAGGGTTTCTGGCTGTTGTTGTTGTTGTAGAGGGCCACAGCATGGAGTATAGTGAAGTCTCCTCGGCCTTTTCCAAACTGGTGGAGACTCATTTTCTTCAGCGCTGCCCTCCATTGGCAGGAGCTAAAGACAGCTCTGCTCCAAGTGCAACTCCTGCTGCCCCTGTTGACACCGCCTTGCCCACACCAGAGAGCTTCCTAGACTGCTATAGGGTACCACAAGTGACACTTGTAGGGCGGGGAAAACGCCAGCTGGCCATTGAGGATGGAGAGGAGCAAAGAAGCACAAAAAGGGCCAAAATGGATCCAGAGGTCAGCATCTGTACATTCAAGTTACTTTTAACACATTTGCACATTTAAACTCCATTTGCCTCTTCCATTCGCTGTCCATAATATCTTATTGCTTATCATTTGTGTGACCTTCTATTTCTCTGCTGGTCCTTCGATGCATGTCTTTGCTCAGACACATGGTGACGAGGGGATTTACTGGCAGGTGAATTTTGAGCGGTTCCATCTCCACTTCAGAGACCAGGCCATCATCAGTGCTGTAGCCAACAAGCTGGACCAGGTCAGGTTTACATACACATACTGAAAATTATTATTATTATTATTATTATTATTATTATGCTTCTACTACAGATGCATTATGTGTTTGTGTTGTCTGTCCGTCTTTCCATCCGTTACAAATCTTGTTATCATCATAGGAGCTTATTGGGCTGCTGGATCCTGGACAAATTTTGCATACTTAATTACTTTGCTGGGTGGAAGAAATGATTATATTTTTGAGGTCTGTGTATGAGCTCGTTTGTGTGTCCATCATTCTGTCTGTTACAAAAATTGCCACTAAGAGAGCTGACTTGTTTGCTGGATCTATACCAAACGTTGTGTGGTTAATACCTATGATGGGTAGAACATCTAATAACCTTTACAAGATTGTGGGGTCAAAGGTCAAGGTTACACAGGGTGAGATTTAAGGTGGAAGCATATTGGCTGAATTCTAGGCATTTAATTTTTACTATGCTATTATATGCACCTTTCAAAATGTGGTTTTCAAAGGAAAACAGAATATGCTACGCCATTAAAATTCAGCGATAAAAGAACAACAAATCCTAATCAAATATAAAACAAACATAGTAGCAGAAAAATAAAACATTGAGCTCATTTAAAAGATGCATTTTTTTCCATATTTAAAATGTGCTACTGATTATGCAGTGTTAGTACTTCAGGCAGGGTGCTCTAGAGCTGAGAGCCCTGACTAAAAAGCTCAGTCACTCACAACAAAATATGGAGGACACTGTTATGTCTGTCTGTTAATGAAGCTGCTGCTAAGAGTAGGTTTACGGATTGCCAAAAATGTAAATAGACATAGTTTCCAAGATGTTGAACTGGTCCTTTTAGGATCACTTTAGAGGTTTGTCTTGTATGATTTTTACTGACAAATGATACTTTGAATTAATATATTAGTTTTTAGTTAAAATCAGAAAGAGAATCTCTTAAGTCTCTTTGGGTTGAGTTTGAGTTAAAATCAAATTTTATTAGTGAGGACTATGATCTATAAAGGAAGGAGCAGATCCATGAGCTTACGATTACTGTGAGCGAAAGTGTTGTAGTCACTATAACAGAACTTGATTCTTTTCTGCCTTGCCTTAACTAAAATGAATAATTATCTGTCTACATCTTCACAACTCAGACTAGCAGTGAAATAGTGAGGACCATGTTGAGAATGAGTGAGGTTACAACCTCACCCACAGCCACCTGCACGAAGCCCCTCTCAGCTAATGAGATCTTCAGGTCCCTTCCAGCCAGCTACAACATCCACAGACCCATCTTAGACCAGTACCTCACTCTGCTGGTGGATGACCCGGTATGACCTTCAAATAACATTTTATGCTTTCTAATCTTGAGTTTTTTTCACACGTTTATCTCTTCTTCACCTCCTCATTTTAAAGATGGAGTTTGTTGGGAAGGCTGGAGAAAGTGGAGGAGGGATGTTTGTTGTCAGTATCCTTTTTCAAATGTGAAAGCGCTGGTTTACAGGGTTTAATTTATGAATCACAGTTGCTTTTCTGAGCTCCTTTCTCAGATTTGCACAGAGCACTGGCCAATCTGGCACGGGCCACACTTGAGTCTGTAGTACAGGAGAGGTAAGCCAGTGTGTATGTTAAATATGTATACATGTGATTGTGCTATTATCAGCAGCTCCTTATGATTTAAGGCAATTTTAATCTGTCATCAGATTTGGCTCCCGATCAGCTCGCATCTTTCGTCTGTTGCTACGAAAGCGTCACCTGGAGCAGAAGCAGGTGGAAGATTTTGCCATGATTCCAGCTAAAGAGGCTAAAGACATGTTGTACACACTGCTGTCACAGAACCTAGTCCAACTACAGGTAAGTGGATGATGGACTGTTAGTTGTTTCCAAAGCATACAGCAGTTTTCAGATTGATAACTCTGAACAAACTAGAAGACACAACGATCTCTGGTATAAATTTAGATATACAAAATAATTTTCTTCAAGCCAAATTTCTTGTCCATGAACATGAGTGACTGCCTGGACAGGATAAGTAATCCAAAAACAAAAATCAAATCCAAAACCTACTTTGAAAATTATTTGGCATGCTTTTTTTGGATGAGATATTTTTAAAAGCAAACTTTTAGGACACTGTAGCCTTATCTTTTCTTGCAAGTTTTTTTGTGAGCAACGACACAGGGAGAATTTAATAAAAGTGGCCATTTCCCAATTTTAACATGCACACAGAAAGTGAAGAATGAGTTTATACAGGGCGTCTCAAAAAAGATAGACCCAATTTATATATTTCTTGATCGCAACATGGGACAATTGTACAAAGTTACAAATGGATAAGTGGGTTATCAAGTTTTATTTACCCCAACTTTCCATGTGGTAAATGTTTCATTCATTGGCGGTTCATGGTTGCAGCGATATAGGGATTTTAATTCAGGTCCATCTTTTTGAAACACCCTGTTTACCTTGGGTGAAGTACCCAAAACAATGACAGTGCACAAGACAGGTGAAAAGAGAGTGCAGGCAGGGTGGAGTGAGTGGAGACGAGTGCCAGGGGTGATTTGTGACAGAAGGATAGCAGCAAGAGTGACAGGGATGGTTTACAAAATTGTAGCGAGACCTGCTTTGATGTGTGGCTTGGAGATGGCAGCACTGACAAAAAAAGAGGAAGTGAAGCTGGAGGTGGCAGAGCTGAAGATGTTGAGATTCTCACTGGGAATGGCCAGGTTGGACAGGAGTAGCAATGAGTACAGCAGAGGGACAGCTCAAGTTGAGCGGTTTGGAGATGATGAGGAATGTGCACATTCAGATGATTTGAATAATAAAATTTAAGAGAACAGTGAAATTTTTTATGCTGTAATCTGCCTGCTCATCGTCTCACAACATCTCTTACACATTTGCTTTTCAGGAAATCCCAAAGACTCCTGACTATGCCCCTTCTCGCACCTTCTATCTTTACACTGTTAATCAACTACCAACTTCAAGAATGCTTTTACAGAACTGCTACAAGGTAAAAATGATAAGCGTACTGCATATAACGTTTAGAGCTCTGAAAAGAGGATTACAAAGAGCATGATATTTTTTTCACGCTGGTTTTTGCCTTCAGTGATGTCTTATCTCCGAACATTTTTACTTTTGCAGACCATAGCCAACCTCATAGAGCGACGTCTCTTTGAGACCAAAGAGAGCAAGTGAGTCTGTCAAAAGTAATTTATTTTGATGTGTCTCACTTCCCCTGCAAGAGAGATAAATCTGTTGACTGGCATGCGCACTGACACAGATGCATTGATTGATAGTTGATGGTTTTTTGTTTACAGGCGCCTGCTGGAGAAATCTCAGCGAATTGAAGCCATTCTGGCTTCTCTGCAGGCCAGTGGGGCTGAGCCGGAACAGCTAACTGAGGTTGAGGAGATGATCACAGCTCCTGAAAAGCAACAACTGGATTCCTTAAGACTTCATATTAATAAGTAGGACGAAACAAAAAATAAAATCCTTATTTTTTCTAAATGTGATGAAGCTTTTCTGTGGTTTGATGGCATTCCTGTTTTCAGTGTTCCTTGTCTCCATCAGGTTAGATTCAGCAGAGAACCAAGTAGATGAAACCATCTTTCTTCTAGAGTCCTACATCAGCTCGGCTGCCACATCCACATGACTCAGACTTTGGAGGTCTGCAGTTCTCAGGAACATTTTTGCAATTAATTTTTTTGTATGAATGTTGTCACGTATGGCTGTTTTATAGTTTAGAATTGGGATGCTTCTGTTTGGAGTAAAATAAAGTCTGATTGATTTTTTTTGGCCTTTTTTATTGCTTATTCATCAGAAATAAATAAATAAAGAGCAAGAATATTTCTTTTAACCGTTTTAATTAAAGAACAAACAAAAACTGTAGGACCAAGTGATTGAAATATAAAACCATAAAAATGTCTGCAAGTTAAATAGGAAGAACTGTGGTTTAATACACTTTGTGTTTCCTTAAAATTAGAAAAAGAATATTTACATAAGTGCCCCCAACCCTGGAAACAGTGGGTAGTGCATTTCTATTGAACCCCAATGATATTGTCTTTGGTCCTGAAGGTCCCTGCTGCGTCTGAGTGATAAGTCACATCCCTGTGCCTGGTAGGAGGTGGACTATATTCATTGGGCAGTCTTCATTGCAGATATGTGTGTGTTTATGGCAGCAAAGGTTGCGCTCAGTCCTCGTGGTTTTCATCCTCTTCTCTCTGTTTGCGTGCGAAGAATCCAAGCTAACAAAAAAGTTTGAGATCTGTTTAATATTTTTTGATATTTTCTTGAAGAAATCTGAAGTGCAATTTAAGTTCAAAATACCTTCCACAGTATGAAAATTATGAGGGCAAGTAACAGCAAACCCCCTATGATGCTACCAATCAGAATCCAGAGTGAGATGGGAATAGCTCGGCCCTTCAGCACTTCCAATACTGTCTAAAGAAAAGAGAGATCAAGAAGGAGATTAGAGAAAATTAATTTCATGCATATTATGCTGCTCAGAATTCTCCTGTGGTCTTACCTCCCTCCAGACTGTTCCTGCGCTCAAAGTAATGAGGTTAGTCTCCTGAGCCGCGAGGCGATATACACCTATTATCCTCACTGACTTATATTTTGCCTACAGAAAGAGGCACACAGAATATGAGTGATGTTTGTGTCATCGGAACAGAAGTTGAAAGTCTCTCTGCTGTTACTCACTTTTCTGAAAAAGTCATCATGAACTCTGCGGCTGACCCGAATGACGGCATCCTTCCCTCTCGGAAGCTGCTGGACTTCACACACGACCTCTGTGCACCATGACCTGCTACAATTCTACACGTGCAGATATGTAAACACAAACAACCTATATTTACATAAATGCTAGAGTAATGTTCAACAGCAGCTGTGCAGCAATTTGGGGCCTCACCACCATGTCATCCTGCATCATGTCTTCATGATGAAGGGGGCGTACATCTCCCTGTTTGATCTTCAGCTGTGCTAGATCACTGAGCACGCTGCAGTTCACTGTGACCTACAGGGTAGTTTAAACATGTCAGATATGATCTAAAAGGATGATAATAATGCACAGAAGCAGTACTCACGTTTACTGAGGAGACATCAGTGACAGTCATGAAGACTCGGTCTTCTGCAGCCACAGAGGGCAGATGCAGCCGCAGCTCCAGATTACTCACAGAGTAACAGCCAAGATTCTGCAGCTACAAACACAAAGAAAACTAAAACTCTTGCCTTGGCTTACTTTTTCTACAGGAATGTATGCTTTTTATTGGGAGCTTTATAAAAGCTGTACTTTTACCCTGAATTGTGTGTAGAATTCTGGTCCAATTGCTTCCGACATTGTCCGAGTAGGATGGACCTCGTAGCGGTTCAAATTAGATTCACTGCACAGAAAAACAAGGAAAAAGAATAGTACATGAATGCCCATGCAGGAATAAGCTACTTTAGAAATTAAACTTAAATACAGTCATGTGAATAACAAAGTTTTAACAGGACTCTACAAAGTTCTGTATAAAAAAGTATACCCCATGATGAAGAGTTTATGGTTGACTCTAACTGTAAGGTGCCCATGACCTGTGGCTGCAAAACAAGCCCAAATCATCACTCCTCCATGACTGTGCTTGAAGGTGGTCCTGTATGAGGGGTTTGTGCTGATATGCTGTGTTTGGTTTTTGTCAAGTGATGCTGCGCATTATGGGAAAACATCTCCACTTTGGTCTCGTCTGTCCAAAGGACACTGTTCTAGAAGTCTTACAGTTTGTTCAGCTGCAACTTTGCAGATCTAAGTCATTCTCAATGTCATTTTTAGAGAGAAGAGGCTCTCTTCTGGCAAACCTTCCGTACAAGCCATACTTGTTAAATCTTGTTCTAATTGTGCTGTCATGAACATTTGGACTGGAGAATCTGTGACATTGCTCTTGGTTTTTTGCAATTTCAGTGAGCACTGCACAGTCTGACATTGGGATAAATTTGCTGGGATGTGGGAGGATTGCGGCTTTGTGTTCACACACACCTGAATGCTCCAGAGAAGCAAATTGCTCAAACCTCTGCTTTTATAGAGGCAGTCACAAGAGCTGATGATTAGTTAATTAATCTAATTTGATAAGCAGCACTTCGCTGCTACTTAGCCTATTAACTTCTGTGGAAACAGTAAGGGTATACTTAGTTTTTGACAGGACTGTATAGATTGCTGTGAAAACTTTCTTTTTCACATGACTATATCTCAGTGCTGTGCAAATATACCTGCTAACAAAAACATCTGGTTCATATTGAACGAAACTCTGCAGCTGAACACTGTTGTCACCCAAAGTATCCTCTCTCTCCACGCTGTCACTGTAAGACAACCAGAAGGCCACATATATTAAACCTATCTAACAACATTTTCAGTGTCTTGTTGTTCAACCAAAATCATTACTCAGTGTTTGCTAAACACTCAAGGATCTCAAGGTTTACATGCATACTGCTTTGTAGAGAGTTACCTGGAAGCACTGAGTTTCATTTGCACTCGATTGTGCAAAGATGTACAGCTGAATTCAAACTCCAACATGAAGTTCACCTGCAAACAAAGAAGAAAGCTGAAGTGACATATTTCACCTGGAGGAAGTGAAGTTGGAGTGGGCTGAGTTGAGTGAGTGATGGAGCTATTTCCTCAGCATGAACGTACCTTCGACTGGGAGCGGAATACTGGATAACTGACATTACATGAGTGGCTGTTAGTGCTAAGTGCTGTGCACTCGATCTTGAAGTGGGCAACCTCCTATAATAAATGAAAAAGAGAGATGACGAAAGAGAGCATCTGTGCATGCAGATAAATGTTTATGGTTACTTACACATGATCCTCCATATAATAGCAGTACATGTGTTTTGTTTACCCTAATGCTAAGACTGGAGAAGTGGAGGTTGCGTGAATAGTGCAGCGTCAGACTTGTGTTGTAGGCGTTTTCCAGTCTGTTCTGAAGCTGCACCTCCACTGCCAGACGCCTACGAGGGCTGCGAATCACATACGGCTTCTGTCTGTGGAGAAAACACAATGAAAACTAACTGAGACCCAACAACCAAGTACATGTTGAGCTTGTTAAATTGCTATGGAAAAGAAAGAGAGCATCAGCGTATTTCAAATCTGTACCTTGTCCCAGAGACGTCCATGTGTGCCTTTAGTACCAGGTCAGTCATACACACATCATCCTCACCACAGTCTTTAAAAAATGCAATCTGGACAGTTATAGGAGGCAGGAGAAACATGTTAAATGTATGCAGAAATAATTAAGAATATATAATACCAGCTTTTTGTCCCACTCACAGTTTTCTTGACAGTAGTTGGCCACCCTTCATCCAACACTGGACCACTCTCCGTGTTGTTGATCTTAAACCGCAGTGAGAAGCTGATAGGGCGGATGTAATCTGCTGTGTCCTATATCGTAGACAGAAACAAACGTCAGCAAAAGTGTGACTCTTTCCACCCTGGTTCATGTGAATGAAAGATGGAAGGTGTGTACCGACACGCACATAGACATGGAAGGGCAGTTTGTAACACAGAGTTTTCCCCGTCTGGGCTTGGACTGCCATTTGGGTTTGTCGGTGGGAGCTATCATCAAACAGCGCCCGTGCTGACAGCTTCCTGTCATCCAACATGGCCCACACCCACAGATCTGAAGCGAAAGCAGGAAATCGAGAAAAAAACTCTGACTGTGAGAATAATTTCAATGCCTGTTCTATTGCCAAGATTAGAATGAGCAGGGTTTTAAATGTGAGATTTATGAAAAAATAAAGGGTTCAACCAAAACTGTTGGTGTGTGGTCCAGGGGAGCGGGAGACGGCTGTAAAGCAGGCGGTGGCATTCAGACAGGCTGATTCTCTGCCTCCTCTCTGGCAGGTCTTCTGAATGACATTGATGGAGTGCGGCTGGAAGGACAGACTAACATTGATCTGGACAATGCTGCGAGAACTAAAGACAGGAGTGACAATGGAAAAAACAGTATTCGGTCATGTGACACAGTGCAGTTTTAACAGCAAGTAGATTTTTAAAATATTTTTTAAATGTAGAAATTAGTTCTTTCAAGATGATACACATTTTTATGTTTCTTGTAGCTTCATTATCTCCCAGTGCTTGCAGATATAATATATTATCTGCACCAGCAATGACTGCCTTCCTCTAATACTTCTCCTCCTCTGTGCCTACTCACCTGAGCAGTACAGCACTACCCTGCGCTCCCACTGCCAAGTCTATGAGATCGTCTCCATCCAAATCCAACCGAGCACTCAAGCTGCGGCCAAAATATTGCAGGGAGGGCAAAATTGATGATCCAGCTATACGCTGTGATGAAAGACAGGAAAAATCAAAAACAGAAATTAGTCTGCATGAGTTCTGAGATGCACCAATAAACTTGCAGCTGTTAAAGGGGATACCTGTTTATAGTTGTGGATGATGTGAATACCGTCTCCGTGATAGACATAAATAGCCCCCCGGTGTTCATCCTCCAGTGGGGCTCCCACCAGCAGATCAGTGAAGCCGTCGTGGTTCAGATCTGGAGCAGCTGCCAGTGCGTAACCGAACCTGGCATCCTGGGACTTATCCTCCGAATTCAGCGTACCATTGGATACAAAAACCTTCTCCTGGGAGACAGAAAGATGAGAGAAGAAAGCTGGATGGGTTGAAGGTAACAGGAGACACTGTAGGAATAAAACAAGTATATCACTGTTGTATGCAAGAAGTGTTTGCATGATAGTTAAAATATTTGCCACTGATCCATGCCTCAGCTGTCTTACCCCACTGAGGGTGTAGATGTACACTTTACCAGCCTCCTTGTTTCCTGAGCCAAGGTACATTGGAGCAGCAACCAGAAGGACATCAGTGATGTTATCCTGGTTGATATCCAGCCCGCACACTTCACTGCCATAGTAAGAGCCAATCTAAACACAGAAAACATATTTTTTCATCTTACTGCCAGCAGGTGGAGTGCTTGCCTTAATCTCTGAAAAATTTGACTCCTACTGTTTACTGCTGAAATATTTGGAACAAAAACAGACAGAAGGGAGAAGAGAAACTCATGAAAAGAGCTTTACCTGTTCTCCATTGAGGGCCTGCACAATGTTAACATCTCCTTCATCACTAAGTTCAAACAGAATGACTTTGCCTTTGTGTTTAAACCGAGGAGCTCCAGCTACATACAGTTTCTTCCAGTAGCCAATTATCACAGAAGACACTGTGTAACCTGGAAACACATATGAATGCAGATAAATACAGGCATTCAACACTGAAAACCTAACCTATGGCCTTCATTTAAGAGTTATAGTGTTATTAATTATTTTCAATCACACACACTTTCACTACTGTTGCTGGTGTTTCTAAAAATAAAAAACATGCGGAAAAATATGCTTGCGTTATATTTTGTCAATTTCTGCATTATGTTCTTACAGTTAAAAGTGTGGTCTGACAAAGAAAAACAGTGAGGTCCATAAGCTTTGGGACACTGACATGTTTTTTTTCTGTTTTTCCCCTTTTTTCTTTTTAAATTTTGCCTCTGTAAGCCCCTCTCACCATGGACAGTTGCGTCAGGAAGTACATCCAGCGTAAAACCTCTGCCCATTACTAATACAGATTAATCCGCTGTGGCAACACCTTGGGGAAAATACCAGGGAGTAGTCAAAGGTACACCACCATAGTGGATTTTAAATCAAACATTCAAAATGTGATTCAAGAACAGACTTTTACCTTTAATCCAAGGGGTTTAATTAAAAGGACTGCATTAATTTTACACAGTCCCCCACTTTCAGATGCTCAAAAGTAATTGGACAATTTACTGACAAGTAGGTCTTTTTCCTTATTAGTCCATGATAGACTAAGCAGATAAAAGATCTGGAGTTAATTTTGAGTGTTGAATTTGCATTTGGTAGCTGTTCACTGAAACTCTCAATATGAGGCCCAAAGAGACATTGATACAAGTGAAAGAGGCCATTGTTAGGCTTAAAAACCAACAAAAACCTATAGGAGAGATAGCAATGTTTTTAGGAGTGGCCAAATCAGCAATGTGAATCATTCTTAAAAACACTGGCCAGCTCAGTAACACCAAAAGGGCTGGAAGACCATGGGAGACAACGAAAGTAGATGATCACAAATTCTTTACTTGATTAAGAAAAACCCTTCACAACATCTAGCCAAGTCAAGAACACTCAAGAAGCCAGGAGTATTACTGTCAAAGTTTACAATCAAGGGACTCCTTTATGAATGTAAATACAGAAGGTTCACAACAAGCTGCAAACTACTGGTTACACTCAAAAAAAGGAAGACCAGTCTAGACTTTGCCAGAAAACATCTAAAAGAGCCTGCCTAGTTCTGAAAAAAATTCTTTGGACAGATGAAACCAAGATTAACTTGGACAAGAATGACGGCAAGAGAAAATTATGGAGAAGGAAAGGAACAGCTCATGATCTGAACCATACCACATCATCTGTCAAACATGGTGAAGGCAACATTATGGCATGGGAATGCATGGCTGCCAGTGGAACTGTCACTGGTATTTTTTGATGATGTGACTGCTGATAGAAGTAGCAGAATGAATTCTGAAGTGTACAGAGCTATACTCTCTGTTCAAACTCTACCAAATGGTGCAGAACTGATTGGGCAGTGCTTCACAGTGCAAATGGATAATGACCCAAAGTATACTGCAGAAGCAACCCAAGAGTTTCTCAAGGCAAAGAAATGGGATATTCATCAATGGCCAAATCATTCACCTGATCCCAACCCAATTAAGCTTTTTGGTGATTGAAGACAAAATTGAAGGCAGAGAGAACCACAAACATGAAGCAGCTGAAGGGAGGAAACACAGCATTCGGTGATGTCCATGGTTTCCAGACTTCAGGAAACCACTGACTGCAAAGGATTTTCATCGAAGCATTAAAAACTATCCTTATATATAAAAATATATTAGTTTGTCCCATTACTTTTGAGCATCTGGAAATGCTGGACTTTATATTTTAAAATGTCTGTAATTCCTAAACAGTAAATGTCATTCTTTTTGTTAAACTCCTTTATTTAAAGCTGAAACTCTGCTCTTCAATCACATTTTGACTGTTTGATTTAAAATCCTCAGTGTTGGTGTACAGAGGAAAGAATTACAAAAACTGGGCATTGTACCAAAACTTATAGACTTAACTGTGTGAAAATGTTGGTAGACTGCTCCACTAAGTTACGTGGCAAGACAAACAACATGGATTATCAAACATGGAAAGGCTCTAAAAAGAAACAGGTTCTCTCTTTAGCAATTTTGTAAGTTTTGTAAGTGAGTACTTGGGGAGTTTGGACTGTAAGTCAAAAGTTATTATTTGATATTTTATAAACAAACCAGTTAATATGTTAAGAAATTTAATTCAGGAAGTAAGCAGCATATCAATTGAATATATTAATTATGTGTAGATCTTTTTGTGTAATTCAGGGACAATTTATGGTCCTCCAGGGCTCCTATGAGGTTTAATATGGTTTAATGTGGCTTTTTGTGTTTGTCATGTCAGGATTTGCTATCATCACATGGATGTTTCAATCTGAAAGAAATACTTTTTAAAATCAGACAAATGCCACATAATTACTGCAAAAACTACACATTTAGCATCATGTTTGGTGGTTACCTAAATAAGCAGCATGATTCTTGAGTTCC
The DNA here is from genome assembly GCA_015106775.1 of Etroplus canarensis. Lineage (NCBI taxonomy): Eukaryota > Metazoa > Chordata > Actinopteri > Cichliformes > Cichlidae > Etroplus > Etroplus canarensis. Next base: position 4,481 of record VUQH01032970.1, on the reverse strand, counting down.
AAAGGAAACTCGCTTTCAAAGGCCTCTCTGGATGGTATGATTCGTCCATTGGTCCCTTCTTTTAACACACCACCATCCCAGTCATAGGCCCCCACCATCCCAAACAAAATGCCATCCTGGAGAATGGAGAGGGGTATAATTAAGGTACGTAGGCAAGACTCAGCTAATCATTGGCACACAAATGAGTAATCATAGACGTCGGGACTTACATCCAGACTGTGCGTGGAAAAGCCGATCTGAGACATCTCCATGTGGAACGAGCTCTCGTTGTAGCCCAGTGTGCCTAAAGGTGAAGAACAAGTCAAATCTTGCTTCTTTTAACATCTCCTCTCTTCCCTTTCCTTCCTCACCCCCCTTGGGATCTGAGCATTGGCATAACACTGAAGACTACAGGTGGCAGACATTTCCTTTTCTTGTGTCTCTTCCTCTCTGATCTGCCTAAATATTTAAAGGTGCCATCACTTTTCATCAGCCTTCCTCTCATGTTCCCATAAATACTGTGATAACTGAATATGCCCCTTTTTCCACCCTTTTCCTACTGTTTTGTTTTCCCACATACCTAATCCTCCCTCACTTGCTTCTTTCCTTATGTTGCTTTCTTCTTCAGTTAGAATGGATGAATATTTGGAAAATTAGTTTTAAAATTTTAAAACTTTTTTTTTAAATTTTTTAAAATTTACTCAGTATTTGAACTCTTACACTGTAAAAACTCTAGTTACATGTGCAATATACAGTCATTATCTCTTTGCTTATGGCCAACAGCTAGTGCATACTAGAATGTAACACAATAATATGTAAATCTTGATGTATTATCTTAAAATACATTATACAGACAAAAGTATCGGGCCATCAACATAATACACTTACAAGAGTCTTTATGACATCCCATCCTAAATCCAAAGGCATTAATATGTAGTCGGTCCCCCCTTTACAGCTGTAACAGTTTCCACTCTTCTGAGAAGGCTTTCTACAAGATTTTTGAGGGTGTCTGTGGGAATTTTTGCCCATTCATCCAGAAGAGCACTTGTGAAGTCAGACAGTGATGTTGGACAGAAGACCGTGGTTCACAATTCTGGTTCATTCTAAAGGTGTTTCATGGGGTTGAGGTTAGATAGCTGTGCAGGTCAGTCAAGTTCTTCCACACCAAATTCATCCAACCATGTCTTTATGGACCTTGTTTTATGCACAGTGGCACAGTCATGCTGGAAGAGAAAATGGCCTTCCTCAAACTGTTCCCCTAAAATGAATTGTCCAAAATGTCTTGGTAAGCTGACACATTAAATTTTCCCTTCACCGGAACTAAGAGGCCCAGGCCAACCCCAGAAAAACAACCCCATAGTATTAGCCCTCCTCCACCAAACTTTACAGTTGGCACAGTGCAGTTAGGCAGGCAATGTTCTCTTGCCATTCCCAAAACCCAAACTTGTCCATTAGATTACCAGATCGAGAAGTGGGATTCATTACTCCACAGAACACAGTTCCAGTATTCCAGAGTCCAGTGGTGGTGTTACGCTTGGTATTGTGCTTGGTGATGTAAGGCTTGCATACAGCTGCTCAGCCAAGGAAACCCATGCCATAAGAGTCATGCCAGAGGAGGTTTGAAACTCTGCATTTACTGACTCAGCAGAGCACTGGAGACTTTTACACACTATGTACCTCAGCACTTAGCAACCCCGCTCTTTAACTTTACATAGTCTGCCATTTCATGGTTGAGTTGCTGTGGTTCCTGAACACTTCCACTTTGGATTAACACCCCTTACATTTAATCGCATAATATCAAGGACAGAAGAAGAAATTTCACAAACAGACTAACTGCAACAGCAGCACTCTTTTACAGTATCACACTCATATTGAGTGATTATTTAGAGTAACCTATTCTTCCACAAATGTTTGTAAAGGTAGACTGCATAGCTACATGCTTGATTTTATACACCTGCGGCAATGGGACTGAATGGAAACACCTGAATTCAATGATTAAGAGAAAACTGACCATATATAACAAATCATGTTGCTTGAGACCAAAAATGGAAATGAAGGTGCTACTTTTGAGTGAATCAGATAAATGCCACTCTGGCTTATTTTTTCAGCGTTGTCACCTTCCAGAGTGAAGATACGGTCTCCTAATGCATCCACAATGTCATTGAGAGCAGCTTCATCAGTCACATTGAAGAAATATTTGTCGTCAGGGTCGCTGGCGATAAACTTGATCTCTTTAATGAACGTTTCAGGGTCTTGCTGTCTCCGGATGTAATGACCCAGAACCTGATGCCCAAAGAAGGAGAAAGGGAGAGAAAGAAGAAGGGAAAATATTGAATTAGCACATGACACTAGACCAATAAAATACTGATGGATTATGTTGGAGGCAGAAAAAGGAGCAGCTGAACAGATGAAATTCTGATATACACAAGCATGTATCAGAGCAATTACTTGTCCATGCTTCTGTTTCTGGAGATTTGCCATTGTCCATGTATTTTACCAGTAATTAAGCAATACCTACAGTCAACAAATTGAGGGGAAAACATAAGATGGAAGGAAATGGCAGCTGCCAGAGAATTGTAAATGAGGAGCACAGGCCTAGCTGAGAGGTGAAGAGATGACTGATGCATAGAATATACTGCAGCAGAAATGGCTTATGGCTTAATGCCTGAAGTACAAATGAGAAAATTCCACAAGAGAAACCCAACCCAAGATCTCCCCCTGTGACTTTGGCTGCCAAGCAAACTAAGGAAATCCTCTGTTTTCAAAGGGTAGGGGATGGAGTAGGGTGTAGAGTGTAACATAAGGAGAGCCCACGTATAAATATGTACATTATTAAGTTGAGAAATTCCACGCAGACAGCCAAATGCTGCAAGCTTTCAGGTGGTCATGTAAAAAGAAAGGGAAAGAAGCACTATAAAATAAATATAACGCAAATCTCCTAATTGCTTCGGTTCTAATGTACAAGTGTCCATACATACTGTACATGATGCTACATAAACTTTTTAGCGTCTGTGCTGCACTGATGTATAAAACACAGTTTTCAGTCACTGTGCTCTTGTTTTGAAAGCTCTGACCTCTTTTGTAAGCCATTTTCACTACACACACGCAAAACCTTAAACACACAGACATCACGACGGAGAGCAACATCAAAACATGGCTTCTGTTCCAAGCAGTAATAACCTGTCATCACTTTGACTTTTTGGGCAAACATTCAAACCAGCAAACCCACCCTATTCTCTCTTGTTTGCTTCATCCAGTTTTTGTTTGTTTGTTTTATTATTGAAGGCTGTGCCTGTGTACAAAATGTCTGCTTTAGTTGAACCTTACATTTCTGTGACTGCCTGTCTGATTCTTCTTTAAAACTGGAGCCCGCCTAGTATTTTGTTTGTTAACATATTTTCTTACTTTCTTAAAGTGATTTCTTCAGCCACACCATTGGAACCACCACAGATTCTAATCCATGCTCCCCAAAGTAGTTCTTAAAAAATGACCATCATCTTTTCAGAAACAGTGTTCCTGTGATGGTCTGGACATTTTTTGCAATGTTTAGTCAGATGTCTTGTAACACTGATTACTGGAAAGACTGCTTCTTGTTCTGTTTTTTGTTGTTTGGGTTTTAGTTGCTTAGAGTTTCAGGTTATGAAGTGAGTGTTTGAGTTAGTTCCTTGCGTTCTTGGATTTTGGGGTATTTCTCTTGCTTCCCCTGTGTCTTCCCTGTATTTTGTCTTTGAGTCTCTGTGTGTAGTTTAGTTGCTCGAGTACTTGCTGCTTTATTTTGGCAGTCCTCTGTGTGTAGTGTTTTGTATTTAGTTTTACTTTGCATTTGCTGTAATTAGTTTTTGCCATCTCACCTCCCTCCTGTTTCTCATTCCCTTGTTACCTTATGTGTGTATATATAGGCCTGGCTTGTCTTTGTTTGTTGCAGCATCTGTAGCTCTACCCTTGTGTTTCCTTTTAGAGTTATGCTGCCTTATCTGCTGTTTCTTGAGTTGCTGTTCTTTGGGGACTGTTCTGTTAATAAAATGAAAGTTCTGAATTTCCTCCAGCCTCTTGCCAGTCAGTGAGTCTGTATTTGGGTCCTCTTCCCACTAATCCTTGAGAGTTTCTGTTGAGCCACACACTGTCATGACCTCGCCTCCTGGCTGGCCTGTCATATGTTTTGTGTTTTGTTTGTCTGTGTGTGTCTTCTCTCCCCCTCTCTCTCTCTCTCTCCCTCTATCGCTCTCCAGGAGGTGTGGCAGCCCGACCCATTTACCCACGAGGCTCACCTGTGAGTCTGGGGCTGTCACACCTGTTGCTGATTCCCACCTAACAGACTGGAGGGCAGTTTTAAGCCGGCGGCGAGCACTGCTCGTTGCCAGTTCGTTGTTTGTGCAAGCGTGTTTCTGCTGCAGCCGTTCTCCCCCTCGAGTCGCTGCAGCCTACCTTGCCTTCATCTTACCTTCCGAGCTCTGGCCGAGCTCATGCCAACATCTCCACCGCTGGAAGAATCTGCCGGTTCC
>VUQH01032968.1:0-19642 GCA_015106775.1 Etroplus canarensis | reverse complement strand
GTAACAAATAAATGCATGGGGAGTGAAAAGAGGTGGGTGGAGAAGAAATGCCCAGCACATCATAAGAAGCCCCCCAGCAGCCTAAACCTATTGCAGCATAACTAAGCCCTAACTATAAGTTTTATCAAAAAGGAAAGTTTTAAGTCTAATCTTAAATGTAGAGAGGGTGTCTGCTTTCTGAATACAAACTGGGAGCTAGTTCCACAGGAGAGGGGCCTGATAGCTGAAGGCTCTGCCTCCCATTCTACTTTTAAAAACTTCGGGAACCACAAGTAGGTCTGCACTCTGAGAGTGAAGTGCTCTAATGGGAAAATATGGTACAATGAGGTCTTTAAGATAGGATGGGTCCTGATTGTTCAAGACTTTGTGAGTAGAAGGATTTTAAATCAACAAGAAGCTCATTCAGCCATGGCTTTATGGACCTTGCTTTGTGTAACGGGGCACAGTCATGCCGGAACAGAAAAGAGTCTTTCTCAAACTTTTACCACAATTTGGAAACAGAGAATTGTCCAAAACATCCTGGCAGGCTTACACATTAAAACTTCTCTTCATAGGAACAAGGTCCACCCCAGAAAAATAACCCCATAACATTATTCCTCCTCTGACAAATTTACATTAAGCACAGGGCATTTTTGTTCATTTGGTATCCACCAAACCCAGACCATCCATCATCCATCAGATTACAGGATAGAGATCACTCCACAGAACATGTTTCAATTGCTCCAGAGCTTGGCGGCAGTGTGCTTTACCCCACTCCATTCGATGCATGTCATTGTACTTGGTGACGTAAGGCTTGCATGCAGCTGCTCAGCCATGGAAACCCATGCTATGGAGCTCGTGGCACACAGATTTTGAAGTGATGTTAATGCCAGGGGAGGTTTGGAACTCTTGGTTACTGAGTTAGCGGAGTGTTGACAACGTTTAGTCACTATGTGCCCCAACACTCTGTAGCTTCACTTTCACTTTATGTTGTATGCCACTTTGTGGCTGAGTTGCAATAATTCCGAAACACATTCATTTTGCATTAAGTCCACTTAAGTTGATTGTGGAATATCTAGGAGGGAAGAAATTTCACAAACTGATTTGTTGCTTGGGTCTGGGTGTTTTGCCTCAATGTGGTGAAGCAGTTTTAAGAGTTTCATTGCTTCATTAGCCAGTCGGTCACAGCGGGTGTGGAGCTTGTGCATTACCTGTAACTTTGGTAACTTTTTGCTGGCAGTCCGTGACCCTTCTGCTGTCCCATCATTTGCTCGTTCCTTCCCGAAAAAGCTCTTCAGTGAATTTTGGTTTTAGCTCATTTTATTTTCAAGGGTTAGCTTGTGTCGCTGATGCATGAAATGACATTCCAGAGTCAAGCGTGGTTAGTGAGGTGAGGGCGGAAACAGTTGTTTTTCAAAATAAGATCCGGAAGAAGAAAGAAAAATAACATTTTAACCACGACAATTTTTCTTTGCGGCCCGGTTCCAAATGGGTTGGGGATCCCTGACCTATACCATTCCCAGCAATGAACCAGCATGTAGTTCTGTGTATTGTCTTAAGAGATCTGTATAAGTCAAGTAAGCTGTGGAAATTTGAAACTGAGACTTCAGAATCTTGTTTGTTGTGAAATAATAGTCTTAAATAGATTGAGAACAGAAGCCCCTTTAACATCCTATTGCCCTTCTTTCTCTTTTTTGAGTTTAGGTTACATATTTGTCATTTATTTGCTTTGCTTTGCTTTATGGTTAGAAAAGAGCAGGATTGATGAGTAAGCCTTTGCTTATTGTTTCTAATTTGCCCACCTCTGATGCTAAACTGCTACTGTGAACCTTGATTATACTGTGAAACTGGCCTTTCTTGAGAGTGAGAAGAGTGGGGAATGGCACAGCATGTGCTATCTAGACCCTTGACCAGTCATGTAACATTTATCAATATTGAAAATGATTGAGTTCCTCTGTAAGTTTCTCAATAAAAGACATCCTGGTCAGACAGGACTGTGTGTATCTGGCACTTTTATCCAAAGTAGTTTGGTTTGCCAATCATTCACACATATTCCAAACAAATGGAAGCTACCTAGCAACATGATTGCCTTCCCATCAGGGGCAATTTGGGGTCCAGCATCTTGTTTCAGATGTGTGGACAGGTGGAGTCAAGAATCAAAACATGTTATGTAACCACAGATGAAGCTTACTGATTGACTTATGCGTACAAATTAACTTTGTTGCTTGTGAAGATTTACGTGGATTTGGGGTTTATATGCAAGTCATGTCTTGTTTTTGGTGTTAACACTACTAATGTAAAAGCATTTTTGCTGGTGTGGGTTGTATGGAGTTATTGTATGTGGAACATCTTCTAGCTTTGGTGGTTTTTACTGGTGGTGGTTTGCATAGCCTTTCTTGAAGTCACTGGTTAAAATAAAGCGGGGCATAAGAGAGGCAGATTTACATATCTCAGAAGACAAAGCAGAAGTGAAAAAAAGCCTTCAGAGAAATGGCCTGAATAAAAAGCGAGTGGGTAGGGACAAGGGGATGGAGAAAGGAGAGTGGGAAAATGTTGAGCCATCAGGAAAAAGACAAAGAAAAACTTTGAAAGAGAAAGAATGGAGGAGGAAGAAACACAGATGAGACAAAGAGCTTTTGAAAATGAGGAGACTTTGGGGCAGCTGCTTGTATACAAAAAACATTTGCTGTAATTCTTATGAGATGTAACATAATTATGAGATTTTTGTATTTCTATTTGTTTGAGGTTAGCAAGAACAATGAGTACATGCTTTGCCATGGGGCTCTTCCAGCCTGACCTTTCATCTTTTACCACTTTGATTCTTACTTTTTTAAAAAGAAGTGTGACAGAGAGCATTGTCAGAGTTTTAGTCTTTAATTTGGATCAAACTCATGTATCACACATTCACTTCCTTGTGTGGTCCTTACTAGTGAAACTTTTTCGTGCTTTGCTTATCTCACTCATTCTATAGTTGACGTGCTTTTTATGTTTTGTTTTTGCAACCCATTTATAACATCTTTCTGATACTGTTAAATTTTTTAACTTTAGTAATTAAAGTGATGAAATGAGGTGTGTAAGTGGTTAAAATGCTCTTTCATTTGTTGTATTTTGGATATGCTACTTGTCTCTATTCAGCTAACAGGAGGTAAAGTCATTCATTCATTCATTCATTCATCTTCTTCCACTTATCCAATTCAGGGTTGCAGTAAAGTAAGATACACTATGTCGACAAAAGTATTGACACTTGCTACACCTACACTACACCTACAAGAACTTTTATGGCATCCAATTCTATATCCATAGGCATTAGTGATTAGTTGCCCCCCTCTTTCCTGCAATAATAGTTTCCACTCTTTGTGGGATGCTTTCTGCAAGATTTTAAAGTGTGTCTGTTGGAAGTTTTACCCATTCATTTGTGAAGTCAGATACTGATGTTTGATGAGAGGGCCTGCCTCGCAGTCTCCATTCTAGTTCATCCCAACAGGTTTTGGAGTTGGGGTTGAGGTCAGGCCTGTGTGTGGGCCAGTCAAGATCTTCCTCACCAAACGCCTCCAACAATGCCATTACAGACCTTGACTGATTTGCCTGCAATCACAGCGCTGAATCTGTGTCTATCTGTCTAAACCAGGCTGGCGCACCTGGACAACGCAATTTCTCTCCATTCTTCTTAGCAAACTTGGCCAAACCAGAACATTCACCTTGTTGTCTTTGAATCATTTCTTTGTAGCTTTTGCTATTTGCTTGGGGTCATTGTCTTGCTGGAAAATAAATCTTCAACCAAGCCATAGTTCTCTTGCACACTGAGTCAGATTATCCTCCAGGATTTGACCATGTTTTTCTGCATTCATGTTCCTCTCTAGTTTTATAAGCCTTCCAGGGCCTGCTGCTGAGAAGCATCCCCAGAATGTGATGCTGCCACCACCATGCTTCATGGCAGAGATGGTGTGTTTGTGATGATGTACAGTGTTTGGTGTTTGCGAAACATAGTCTCTAGTCTGATGACCAAAAAGCTCATCAGACCAAAGAGCCTTCTTCCAATTGACCTTGGAGTCTTCTACATGCCTTTGAGTGAATTCCAGGAGAGATTTCATATGAGTCACTCAAGCTTTTAACTCCTTCAGAGCAGGCGTAGGTGTCTTGGTGGCCTCCCTCACCAGGCTTCTTCTTGCCCTGTCACTGTTGTGAGAACAGCCAGCTCTAGGCAGATGTAGACAAGTACCAGAGTCCCTCCATTTCTTTGACTGAATTCTATGGGATGTCCAGTGAGTTGGAAATCCTTCTTTTCTTTGTGTTGTTTGGAGATTTTTTGTCCTCATGTCACGAATTGTAGCAGGAATACTGATGAACCAGACACTGGACCTCCCAGACACAGGTGCTTTTATACTATAATCACTTGACGCACATAAACTGCACTCAGGTGATCTCCATTTCACTAATTGTGACACTGCTGGAATCAGCTAGCTGGACCTCTGTTGAATTAGGTCAGTCCCTTTGAGGGGGTGAATATTTCTAAAAATATTTATTTTACACTACATAATTTTAATTAACTGACATTAGTTTATAAAATTCTGTTCTCACTTGGACATGGCAAAAGATTTTTTTGTCAAAAAAGCCAAGTTATGAATTTCATTTACTAAAAACAATAAAAGGGCAATACATCCAAGGGGGGTGAATACTTTTTATAGGTGTTATACATATATTTCAACTCAACCCTTTAACCCAAAATTGGGACACTGTGTAAAATGTTGATGAAAATGAAGTGCAGATATTTGCATCTTTTTAAAAAATCTCTCCAACATTTGATTTGTGTTATCTGTTGTATTCATAATTGAATGTCAGCTTTAATTATTTGCCAGACATCACAATCTAATTGAATGTACATTTCATACAGTGTCCCAGCTTTTTTTAAAGGGAGTCATGAGTGTCCTGACTTTCACTGGAACCGGCAGGCAACAGGCAGATTACAGTCACAGGGATAGTGGCTGTGATATGTGGTGCCAGCTGGTAATTTGCAAAGTAGAGAACAGAAGGTTGACAGATATAACTAACCATTTACAAAACAAAATAACTGTAGTTCAGGAGACAACATTTTATACTGAGCTGAGACAGCAAATATACAGCGCTTTAGCTTGTTCCCACCCACACAGTGCACATCTACAGACTCTACTTGTTTCTTGTCTTGCCATTCCAGTTGAGTTGTCATTTTAAATTTCCTAATATAATATATGGTTCCTTTTGACAGCTATGGCAATGAAATTACAGTCCTGCAGCCTTCCTATAGACTGACCAATTTTACCTTCACTCTTGCTTTGTTAATTGCATATAAAAGACCACAATTTAAGTAATACTGTAATCTTTTAATCTTAGAAATAATTAGAGCTGTCCTGTATCCCCATCTTCAGCTTATTGAGACCTAGAAATGTGTTTAGACTATACACATGTCTACTTTATGTTGATTGTGTACTTGTCTAGCACAAAAAAATCTAATTTTCTTAGATGCCATTACATTTTGATGGAAAGCAGTCATTTCATTACCTCATTAGACTTTATACATGAGGGATTCATTTAAATTGTCACTAATGCCATGGCCTCATCAAATATGCATGAAAAGAAATTCAGTGGTAAACAAAAACAAGGCAGAGGAGAATAACTAACTAGACAGCAATAAGAGCGTAGGTAATTTGTGTCTTTGGTGTTTTCTATGTATTTCAAATAATATGCAGTGTTTTGGGGTTTGTTTGATTTTGTTTAGGACTGTGATATCCGAGAAAACAAGGGGAAAGCAACAGACAGGAATCCTAAGAAATGCAGGGTATATCTGTTCTACACTATGTTTTCCAATAAAAATAAATTAGTGATGCGTTGTGTCTCTTTTGTCAACATTTCAAAAATGCTGCAGATTCAGACAGTGAGCACACACAAAGACTGGGTCAATAAAACAGAGTCAATATCATACCAGAAAAAAGCAATAGCAAAGCAGGAACAAAATAAAACATTCTTACGATAGTACAGAAAATATTTGTTCATTAGGTTTTATTATTAATTATTTTATCATTGAAACCAATTGCCTTTATTGTAATTTTTAACACTTCACTTGTGTTGCATAAGATCTGTTACATAATGAAAGAGAACACAAAAATAGAAGTCTATAATTTGGCTGATGGCCATAAGTAGGAACACTTATTGCAAAAACAAAATCACATTTAGAATCATTTTAATGTTGAAACAGAGCTGATTACATAAGCCAGAGGGATTGCTTGTTTCACAGAGGTTTTCTCTTTCTTTTTGTATGAAGGATCATATTTTAATGATTTTGAGCTGTGTGAAGGAAAAATGCTGGATTGTATGGTTTAGGAAAGGTTTGTTGGATGTATGAGATTGCTTGTGTGTTGAAGTCATTTCTGCTGGATCCTCCTGGAACATGATCCAGGATATTCCAGATTGAACACCTACATATCTGCCTGTTTTGCCTGTTTGCCTGTTTTGGATGCTTTCCAAGTCAGATTTGATTAAAACACCCAGATCAGGCACAGATGACTGAAAGGAGAAAGACCGAAATACAGAAGGAACACATTACTCTGTTCAGTTTCTTAGCGTGCATGCTTTTCATGGTTTTAATAAGATCTTTTCACCCTTATTCCATCTTGGCTGATCTCCACAGACACAAGTGGCAGGGGAGTGAAGGAAGAGTCAAGAGAGAGCAAGATAGCCACAAGCCCTAAACAGCTGTGTCTGTCTTGCTGATTTTTTTTTTTTTTTTTCCCATTTTAAGGGCTAACATCAAGGTACTCTCCACTGTGCAGCAGTTATGAAAGGCTAGGTGATCCAAGGCCTTTACCAATTACTACATGGAACTATTTTTGCTTACTGAAGGGGCAGAATACAAGAATGAGTTGTACTTAATGCAACACTGCATCGGCCAGTAACCCCCACTATGAAAGGATTGGAAAAGGACATCAAACAGCGACAGAATTTGAATGAGGGTAAAAAGGAAAGTAAAATGTGTTGTCTCATCCATCACTGGAGGTTTCTGCTGGTGGAATAATGTATACGACTCATGCTGAGTATCAGATAGAGCCTGATTCTCACAAGTGTGACTGGAAACATGGCAGCATAAAAAAATGAATTATCTTGTTAAAAAGGACCCAGAGAGGTGCTTCTTATAATTCCATCAAGCTGCTTTGAAGACAGTATAAACACAATAAGGATGCTTTTTTCCTGATTTCCACAGAAAGCTGTTCTCTTTTGCCCCTCCATCTACTGCCTGTCAAGGAAGAAATAAAGTAGTTACAAGCGAAGTCTGCCTGGTGTAAAACATATTAAAGAATATTGTCTTGTTCAAAACTTCGTGAAAATAGTTGGGTTTGGACAACTAAAGTTCAGCTTCCACTGGAATGGTTTGCAGCCAGGGATGAGAATTGGCACCTCCAAGTCTGAGGCCATGGTTCTCAGTTGGAAAAGGGTGGTGTGCCCATTCCGGGTTGCTTCATGTGGAGGAGTTCAAGTATCTTGGAGTCTTGTAACAGATTGTCAGGCAGCTTAGTGCAGCATCTACAGTAATGCTGATGTACTAGTCTACTAAGGTGAAGAAAGTTGCGAGTGAAAATGAAGCTGTCAATTTAGCAGTTTGTCTGCATTCCTGCTCTAACCTACAACCATGAGCTCTGGGTAGTGACCAGAAGAATGAGATCGCGGATACAAATGGTGGGAATGATCTTGATATGAAGGATGTCTGGTCTCTCCCTTAGAGATAGGGTGAGGAGCTCAGCTTGGAGTAGGGGGGATTTGGAGCAGAGCTGCTCTTTTATCAGCATCAAAAGAATCCAGTCTCTTGGGCATTTGACTAGGATGCCTTTGGGAGACCTCCTAGGGTAGGGGTTCTGGAAATGTCTATATGGATGGAGGCCTAGTGCAGACCCAGGACTGGCCAGCATGCTGGAGAGATGAGGTCACTGGGTTGGCTTGGAAATGCATAGGCGTGCCCACTGAAGAGCTGGAGGAAGTGGCTGGGCACATCTGCCTACATAGAAAAGTTGGTGACCCTGAAAAAGATTTGAGCAAAGGTACCATATTAGCTATTTTTTTTTCCGTTATTAAAACACAATACTTTTATTAAATAAATGAGTTAACAGAAACTCATTGCCTTTACTATAAGCAGAGTAATTGTGCTTATGAGCAGTCACTCCCTCAGAAACAGCTGTGAGCCAATAAAAAACCTTTTATCTTTATTAATACTGCTTGTTTGATGCCTTTTTCCTGCTGTCCATTATACAAGTGCGTTTGCAAAAACAAAGTGTTAATTTCATTCCGTTGAATTTCAAATAACACACGGGTCAGGATTTGACAAAATGATTATGCATGGTGTCATTTTAAATGAGCAGAATATCATGGACATTTCACAGGCCCACGTTGGACTTTTCTTGGGCTGTACTTTTAGAAACTTGCTTTTTGAAAGTCAGCCAGTGCTTACATGTCACAGCGCTGACAGGTTTGGAATAATGCTGTTTAAATTACAGTCACTGTTTCCTGTGTGCATGCGGCCCATTTGGTGTAACAGGATAAATCTTCTCCCACCCAATATGACTTGGTCAGCAAAGTTTGATTCAGGAATTCCTGTTTTATTGTGTCTAGCCCTGGGTGGGGTGTTGTCATTGTGTCATCCTTCCAAACAGGACCTGACATGGCTGATTCACCTAACCCTGTCAGTATCAACCCTACATTGAGTCATACTCCAGCTTTATTTGATCAACTGCAGGTTCACTCATAAAGGCACAGAATCCTTACATATGTAGTTGCTTAAGGTAATATTTATGCTGGTGATAATTTAATGGATGTAATAAGAAGGATGGCTGATGTTTCAACATATTTTAACTCTATTTTTTGTACTTAATGCATGTTGAGCTCCATAGGAAGCCACTGTACAGTGTCTGTGTGGCTATTTTTATACTTACACTACTTATCATTGTATACTTTTATACTTTAATTTTTAGCCATACAAAACCAAACCATAAGCAAGAGCTTACATCTTTGGTCAAAGACATCCCACGTTAACTGTATTTGATGTTTCCTCGGCTGTAAAGCATGCTCAGTAGTGTATTCAGGCCAAGTATTTTACAAAAGTTCTTCGGTGACCTTTACATGTTAAATAGAAATCTCAGTCCCGGGGCAAAAGATAGAATATTGGTTTAGCAAAGAACACTTGCTCAGGTTTTGCTGGCTGGGGGAAAAGACCTTCAATCTATTGATTTGTTTTGATGGTAAGAAGCAGATTCCTGATTATCATCCAAGACTATAGTCAAGACCAGATGCAGGTCTGTTATGCATTGTTGGGTTATTTCCTAGGGAAAAAAGTAGGATGCAAAAGCTGTTGATGCTCAGCATCACTGTTTCAGTGATGCTGAGGTGAGGCAAGAGGCATACCTTCAGTCTTCTGAGTATTTTTTCCTCAGGGTGTGAGACTAACCCATCATCTATGCTTTACCATAAATAATAGCTTTAATTTTTGGACAACTCAAGATCAGTATGTAACAGTGGAATACATCTTCGGACTACAATAAATAAATCTGAAATTGAAACTGGTTTTGACTAGATTGGTGTGAGGTCTGTGCTAAACCAAGTTCTTTTTTCCTAAATCTTTTACATTGTACTTATCAGATAAATCAAAGTAATGTATCTGCACTTTTAAGCAAGGGCGGTTAGGTTTAAGAGAACAACAATTTTTGCCTTTCATTAGTTTTTTATGCACTTTTCATTCTGACCTTTTCTTGCCATTATCAAGGTTCTTAATTTTAATTTTTTACATCTGTTCAGGGCAGGCCAATAGTAGAAAAAGAACTGTGCCAGGTTATGTAACATACAAATTCCTGTGTAATCCTGAACATGGATTGAGCTTAATTTTAATTGGTTATGTGAGTTACACACCACTTATTATCCGTGGCTTTGATGGTAATGTGGTATTTCAGAGCTTGTTATAATTGGTTGTTAGAAACTGGACTGGTCAATCAGGATAAAGCAAATCTAAATGCTAATGGGTTTTTCTTTGTCTTTCTGCCTCCATTAGATTCATGATTTGCACTGAAGTGGGGCTTAACCAAATTTAACAAGTGTTCCAGAAAGAAGTTTAATGCCATCTTTTAGTGTCTTTCAATATAATTAGCAAAAAAAAAACCAAAAAAAAACTGCAGCCTGTCTTGATGACGAGAAGTGATTTAACATAAGGTACTTTGGCATTGTGACTGGATCAGCTGAGAAAACAGGACAGGTCTGATACTGTATGTATGCTGAAAACGCCCATGCTTGTGCCAGAGTTTTAAAATGTCAGCCTTTGTTGTGTTACAGATTAAATAGTGTGGCTTTTTAACTATAGGCTGATTTTTAATGGGCAGCGTTTGTCTTGGGGTTTGTTTGTTTTTTTTTACTTAAGTTTAAAGAATGACTGAGTTTTACGTGCCAGTTTTTAGGCTTTTGGTTGCTTATATTAACATTTACTTTTACGTGTGTGGAAATTATTGCCAATATATGCTTGCTACTTTTAGTGGGTCATTTAGTGTCAAACAGACCAAAGTATCTAAATTCAGTGTTTGTTTTCAAATTTGTTCCAGTCACTAGCATAAGTCTATGAACATGTGCATTTTAACTACATGTATGTTCTTTGGTACTGCTGTCGTAAGACCTTACATTTCGGTTTCATTGACTTCAGTCTAGTTTTCAACAATAAAGCATTAGGTGGCTGACACTTAAGGACAGTCCACTCTCTGGTCTTACAACCTCTTTTTACAGCCTTTAGTTTTGGTTCATGGTCTTTAAATTTTTAATACTATCTTAGAAAAGCTACTCATCACATTGATGGTCTTGTATCCATATAAGCACCTACAATTGATTAGTACACTTTATCTTAAGTTGTTTAAAATAATCCAAAATTACAAAACGATTTCAGTCCTCATTTACTTTTAGACTCTTCTTTATACAAGTACCCTAAAAAAAAAACCTCCGTAAGCCATTTGTCAGGTGTCGGTACATGTGAATTCAGCTGAATCATTTTCTATATTAAGTATATATTCATAGTTTTGTGGGTCTTGATTCGGTAAAATCAGTAACTTCATTGTACATAAGCTTGACTGAAACAGCCCATAATTATGCAGAAATGAACTCTCTCGGTTCTCATCTCTTCTGCCCCTTGGCTTTGTGAGTCTTACAGGACCATTTTTGGGTTAGAAAACAACAGATGGGATGGATTGACATAGTAGAGAAAGTTTGCCACCTAATGGAGAAATTGTAATACTGCCTTTCTGATCCATTTTCTCTCTCCCACAGATGATTGTTTTGCTTCTGTCTTTCTGGCTCATTGTACACTTTACCTTGGTTCAGCCCTTAGTGTTATAAGAGTAATTGTATGGTAGGATGTAATTTCTGGTGTTTTGGGCTTGTGTATTTGTCCTGTCTTGCGTAGACAGAACTTTGCAATCAACTAAGTTTCAACCCTGTGAACTGTATTTAGATAAATTGTTTTTTTTTTAAAGTCCATTTTTGAATTAAATATTTAACTCTATGCTAAGAATAATATTTTGTTTCTTTCCTGTTGTCTTTTTCAGGTCCATTGTTCCCTATTCTTATTCTACAGACACTTCCTGTAGTTTGGAGCTTCATGGAGGGATTTCCTGTCCACTGACCTAACGGGCTGATTTACTAGACCAGCAGCCATGTCAGCCTGCAGCACCTTCACAGAGCATGTGTGGAAACCAGGCGAGTGCAAGAACTGCTTTAAACCTAAGAGTCTGCACTGTCAAACCCAGAGTAGTGGAGGGAAACCACCCTCTGAGCAAAGGCCTCAAACAACTCAGCAGCAGAATCTGCCACTTGCTGGTGCCAGAGCCAACCCAAACCTTACCACCAACTCCCAGCGGGCTGGCAGTGGGTCTACTCGCTCAGGACACTTCCGTCCACCAGTGGCCAAGAAGCCAACCATTGCAGTTAAGCCCACTATGATGCTGCCGTGCTCCTCTTCAGGACTTGATTCAGATGGCAACCTGCAACAACCACCAAATGTAATAGAGCAGGGAAAAACATCAGCCTTCACGGTCTGGAATCGCAATGGACTGAACCGTAAAAGGCCTGGTGGGCCCAGTAACAACAATGAAGGGGAGGACGTCAATGATGAGATTGAGGGTTATGGACAACTTAGCCCAAGGACTCCAAGTGGAAATAACAACAACAGTGGACTGACAGATGTCCTTAAAGAGATTGCTGGATTGGGCCCTGGTTCTAGCCCCACGCCACTTTCTGGCTCAAAGGACTTGTTTTGGGGTCGAATCAGTAGCTCATACCGACGGTCTTTAGAAAGAGGCCTGCCGGCCTCAAGCTGTCTGGCAATGGGAAGTAGTAGTAGTAGTGGTGGTGGTGGCAGCACTGCTCAAAAACGGGTATCTCTTAGTGATAGTACCAAGATTATCAGCACAGAGGGTGGTCGCTTCTGTTACCCAGAGTTTTCTAGTGACAGTGAAGAAGAGGAGGAAGAGGAGGATGAGGAGGAAGATACTGAAAGGGATGACGATGATGAGCATGAGAGCTGGGATGAAAGTGATGAAGAATTACTAGCAATGGAAATCCGTATGCGAGGTCAACCACGATTTGCTAATTTCCGTGCTGCCACATTGTCTCCAGTGCCCTTTGCTGCAGGGAAAAAGTGGAATACTGTGCCACTCCGCAACCGCTCACTACAGCGAATTTGTGCAGTTGACTACGATGATAGCTATGACGAGATCTTAAATGGATACCCTTCAGTAGATTCCAATGGAGGTCTTATTTCTTATGGACCTCATGACATGCAAGGCAGTGGTTTCCTGTCAAATTCAGAATCTGCCACTTCTCCAGAATCATCGTCGTCAATACCAGAAGATTCTCGAACGACATCCAGCAGTGGGAGCAGTGCTAACTGTGGCCTTCGAAATGGCTTGCATTCTCCCACATTTTGTAAGCCACCTGTCACCTGTACTTCTCCTCTAAAAAAAGAACCTATCAACAGGGCACTCAGTCCACTCAAGGTGGCTGAAACACACAAGGCTGTACTGGCCATTAGATTAGAGGATCAGGATGGCAGAGAAGGAATGCCAATGCCCCAAGCTCTTCCTGGTCAACCGGTTACTATAAGTTTTAGTCCCACAGAGGAGCAAGCTAAACCATACCGTGTAGTAAATTTGGAAAAGTCACTGATCTGTAAGCCTTACACTGTAGTGGATGTGTCTGCATCAATGGCCAGTAAAGATGAACAGATTCCAGACTCTTCTCCAAAACCCAAAAACCTGTCAATGCCTTCCAGCCCTACAACACTGGGTAGCAGTCCTTTAGCTCAGCCCCTGTCCCCAGTGTCCCCTATTTCTGTTTCTTCTCCTGTGATGCCAACATCACCTGCATCTGTTGCTCCATCAGGTACCTCCCGAAAAAAATCAGGCAGCATACGCTACCAAGAAGTGTGGACATCAAGCACAAGCCCTCGCCAAAAGATACCCAAAGTGGATCTAGGGGCTGGGAGTGATCCTGGTCCCACCCTGACTACTCAACCCTGCAGTCACAAGTCAGCTCCCACTTCACCCATTGCTGGCTTGTCTTCCTCTCGAACTGTACCTGTGAAATCCCCCAACTTATCAGAGATCAAGTTCAACAGCTTCAATAATGCTGGCATGCCTCCTTTTCCCATTATTATTCGAGATGAGCCAGCGTATGCCCGCAGCTCCAAGAATGCTGTTAAGGTACCTATTGTTATTAATCCAAGTGCATATGATAACCTAGCTGTGTACAAGAGCTTTTTGGGGCTCAGTGGGGAACTGCCACAGGCAAAAGGAGTTGGTAATAGGGTTGCCAGCCATACTTATGAAGAGATTGGATCCTCTGAGAGTGTTCAGTCTTCCTCAACAGAGAAGACACTCTCTGGTAGAGGCACATCAGAGCGAACCTCTTTTGAAGAGACAAAGAGTCCACTTGAAGCAGTGTTAAAAGCACCAAATTTATATCCTAGAACCACTATAGACTCTTGCACTGTGACAAGCACTGTAATGAGCTCCACAAGTGGGGCTCTCCCCACATCAACAAATTCTCCTGCCATTACTGCAAACCTGCCTACAGCCAGCACTGCTACCAATACTGTTACACACATTTACAAGACAGGTGGAGATGCTGCTTGCAATAAAGATGAGGATAAAGGTTTAGTTTTAGCTCCTGGGACAGTTTTAAGCCATAGGGAGGAGGCCAGCACTGTGCTTTCGCAGATTGTGGCCTCCATCCAGCCTCCTCAATCTCCTCCGGAGTCACCGTCAGCACAAGCCAACACTTTCAATTCCGAGGAGCTGTATGCCCTCCCACCTGATGCCATCAAGGAGACCCTCACTCGTCCTAAGTCTCTCTTTTCACCAGCTGATGGCTGTCTTTCCAAGCCAAAGAAGGATACACCCTCAAAAATTTTGTCTAAATCTCAGAGTGCCTCTGCTGCTGTCCCTCTCTCAAGCCCCCGGTCAGAGCCAAATGCCCCCTTCCCCCCTCCCAGATCTACATCCTCCCCTTACCATGCTTCTAACATACTCCAGAGACATTTTGGAAACTGGACCAAGAGCACTGCCTCCAGTTCTCCTGTGCGACCCAGTGAAGGTGATGCAAGTCCTGGTGGAGAAGGGAGACGTATTTCAACAGAGAGCTCCAAACCGAAACGCTGGATCTCCTTTAAGAGCTTTTTTCGTCGACGGAAAGACGAGGATGAGCAGAAGGAAAAGTTGGAACGAGAAAAGGAGAAGGACAAGCTGGTTGGGCTTGATGGGACAGTCATTCACGTGCTTCCACCACCACCAGCCCAGCATCAACACTGGTTTACTGAGGCCAAACCAGAGGATCCCACCCAGAAACCAACCATTATCTTTACCTACAAACCAGACAGTGGCAGCAGCCCTGGAGAAGCGGAACTCCGGGTAGAGGAGAGTAGAGAAACTACACTATTGACACCTGATGAAACCAAGGGACCTAGACCTTTAAGCCCGGGTAAAACGGCTTCCTCACACATGGCTGGAGGTGATCTCATCAGCAAAGACTTAAGGTATTTTTAAAAAAAAAATTCAGTCTCTGACACCAGCATGTTAAAAGGTGGAGCACAGTTGATAAATATCAGCAAAACTGCAGTTTCATATTTTGATCTAAATGTCTTTGTAAGAAAACAAAACATTAAGCTGGTAAACAAAAACTGTATTGCAAAGGACTCTGTTACAATGTCACTGCTTATCTCAAAACCAAAAAGTAACAGTTACTGTGCACATGGCTTGCTGTTGGTAAAGATTACTGTGCATCAAATTTGTTAGCAATAAGACCTGTATGACTGTGGCCATCAACATAGAATGCAACACTATTCAAGTGCAATACAGGGTTACCTTAGAGGATGAATTCCACTAGAAGAGAATCAACCTGTTATAAGGGAGATCTGAATGATACTTCCAACTGCAAGCTAAACATGTTTTTTACCCAAATAGTTTTACATCCCTTTTTTTTTTAAAGTTAGAGTAGAACATGCTTTTCCTACATTGCGTCCTGTAAATTAATTAATATTGCATTCAGTGCCTGTATTACCCCTACCTATATTCATTTCCTTTGGTGTACTCATGGGACTCTGCTTAAAATGAAGAGGCTCAGCCTTTGCCAGCTGTTAGCCAAGGGTTAGGGTTGCTTCTCCCTCACCATGCATATCACTCATCAAAGTGGAGAGGTGTTTGATCTTAGTCAGGCCTGTCTGCTTGCCTACTTGCACAGTCCACTGCAGTGTTGCCTCTTCTGTAATATCCTCTTTTACCTGAAGAGCAAGTTTCATCTGTGGTTCTTCCTTTAGGAGTGGACCTCAGTTTGTTACAAGTCATCCAACAACAGTTAGAGTAACTGCTTTTTTATTAAATTCTTATTTAGATGGCATTTTCCTACGGTTATTCAAAACCGCAGCTGTATCAAAGCTTCACCCACACTAGCATGCATTCATTCACACTAATTAGCCTTGTCATTGTGGTCGCTGTGTTCTTGTTTTATAATTTCAGGATTTTTCTTTGACCTGCTGTTGCCCTTGCTATGTCTTGAGGTAATTTTCCAGCAGAGTGACTAATGGTGCTGGAAAATGACAACTTGGGTGAGCTCAGCTGCATTAGATTTTTTTCTGCTCTAAACTAAAATGAAGCAAAGTGTAGTTTGAATTGAGTGCATTGAGTATATTCAGTCAAATGTATGACACATTTTGAGCTAATTGCTGTTTTAACACAGTATTTCTAAACCTATTGTTTGTTGGCAGGAAGAAATGCATTGTAGCTTGAAAGTCAACAACTTTACTAAATTTAGCAAGATTATTGTTTAATATCAATCTATCAAAATGTCCAGTTTAGATAAGTCGCCCAAAACACTTATCCAACCCAATAAATCACCTCAGCCTGGTCTTTTTGGCACAGATATCTTGTTTTGAAATGGTGACTTCTTTTAAATGCATCAAGCAAATGTGTGTGTAAAGTTTGAGATTATGTATACGCCACCCTGTTAAAAGTTTTCAGTCATGTGAAAAGAAAGTACAACCTACCACTTACCGCTTTGAATTAAGTGGATAAGTCAAAGCTAGGTGCTGCTAATCTGATACAAATTATTAATTGATCATCAGCCAGTGTGACCACCTCTATAACTGACTAGCCATTTGCTAGTCTGGAGCATTCAGGTGTGTGTTAACACAATGTCCCAATCCTTCCAGGGTTGGATGTCCCAGCAAATTTGCCACAAGGTCAGACTGTTCAATGCTTAGAGAAATGGCAAAAGACTTAAGAGGGCCATCTCTGATTCTGCAGGCCTCAGTTAGCATGTTAAATGTTAAAATTCATTAGAAAAAGATGGAACAAGTACAGCTTGGTTGAAGGGCTGCCAAGAGCAAGCCTTTTCTCTCTAAAAAAAGAACATGACAGCACAGCTTAAGTTTGCAAAGTTGCATCTGAACAAACCAAAATACTCCTGGAAAAATCTCCTCTGGACAAATGAGACCAAAGTGGAGATATTTGGCTATAATGAATAATACAAATACCTCATGCCAAGTGTCAAACACAGTAGTGGAAGGTTGATGTTTTGGGCTTGTTTTGTAGTCACAGGACCTGGGCACCTTGCAGTCATTGAGGCAACCATGAGCTCCTTTGTATACCAAAGTATTCTAGACTCCAGTGTGAGCTTGGCCAAACTTGGGTCACCCTAGAGGACAGTGATCCAAGCACATGAGCAAATCTCCAACAGAATGGCAGGAAAAGAAAAGAATAATGGTGTTGCAATGGTCCAGTTAAAGACCAGACCTCATCCCGAATAAAATACTGTGGTGGAACCTTAAGAGAGCTGTGCATAAAAGAATGCCAGCAGACTTCAATGAGCTACAGCAGTGTTGTAAAGAACAAAGGGCCAGAATTCCTCCACAAAAATGTGAGAGACTAAAGCCATGCAGAAAAAGATTACCTAAAGTTATTGCTGCTAAAGGTGGTCATTCAAGCTCCTGAATCATGAGATGTACTCAGTTTTTCACAACTACATAGAGTCTTGTGAAAACTTTATTTTTCAAGACTGTATTGTGAAGGTTGTGACTCAGCAGAGGATTTAAGATTAAAAAAATGTTTTTTGTTTGAGTTTAACAGCTTACCTCTTAAGTGTGAGTTAACTGTATTTTTCTTCCTTCCTAAGGGTTCTAAATAGTAAGTTAAAGACAAAGTTTCTCATTTATTTTGTGTGATTGTACTTGTTGTCCCTTATGGAAAACTCGCTGAAACCACCACAGTTGGGCATCAGGCATTTGATGTACTTTCAGTGAAAAACATTTTAAACTGCTTTACATACTGCATCCCATGGCTGCCCACATTATTAGGAATAACCTTATGGTATTGCTTAATGAAGCTACAGCTTGTACATAATGTCACCTGATGTCTCAGACTTTGACCTCCCCCTTACTGCTTTATGTGTTTCTTCTCTTCTCATATTGTCCATCCCTGCTGGGGGGTTTTTCAGAGCCTTTGGCTTTTCACCATCCCTTTCTCTGTTTTGTGTAATTTTGCACTCTTCTTCTCTGCCTTTCTTTCAAATTCTTCTCTTTCAAGCCCAAAGCACTGTGGACTCCTAAATATTTCACTCCTCCACCCTGTCAAAAGCTCGGCCCCATTCTGTCTCTTTTCTAACTTTCTCCTCCTCAAGCTTCAGCCTTACCTCATCTTTTCTTTTTTGTGACGCTCCTGTCTTTTTTCTCACCTTATAGAAAGAGGTACAAGAACCAAATGTGTGCTTGTTTTGATATTATTATTATTATTATTACATGTCTAGCCTAGTGCTATACAGCAATGGGGATATATTAAGGTCTGCTGTATGTATTGGAGAGCACCCAGTGCGTTTCCACACGTATACTGCCAAAACCTAGAAGTAATTAGTCCAAGTCGAGTTTGCACAGAGCATGATGAATTACTCAAATAAAGAAAAGAACATTTTCCCACCCCCCACACTGAGTACCCAAATAATAAGTGTAAACTAGGCATGCCAAGTTTAAACTGTAGAGTTGATGCCATATTCTTCATACTAAATGTTTCTTTTGCTATATTCAGTATGGAACAACCATCTAATCATGAGGGTATTGCTGGCAAATAAAACATTCATACATTTACATTTTATTGTAAGAATAACAAAAGTTTTATTCTGTTTCTTATCATGCTTTCCCAAATTATTAAGCAATTAATGAAATTAGTTTGTTTTTCAGTGGTGAAATACACATTACAAAGCACATTCGCATACCTTATACTATAAGAAGCCAGAGAAGAAACAAGGTTTAAATCCTAACAATGCTTTTAAAAGCTCCTCACCTTTGGGCTAGCCTGCCACATTTTCTTTACACCTGTCTTTTGTAAGCTGTTGTTCGGGACTTTGCTGTTTACAGGGAACGTGTTAGTAAATAATTAACTTATTCACTTTGTGAGCTGGTAGTTGGTTACATTGTTACTCCAGTATTAGTTTGATGTTTACCTCAGGTATTGCCACATGGTTTTGAGTATACAGAAAAGAAATAGCTTTATCCCTTAGGTGATGTAGCGGAAGATGTGACAAAGCCTACAGAAAGAATGTGCTGAAGTGTGAATCCATGCCTCACCATGTGACAGATGCTTAAAGGATTCATTAACAGCTAGTCCATTTGGTCCCTTTAACTTAAGTCAATTCAATTAGTTTTTTATACATATACATATATATATATATATATATAAATATATACACACACACACACACACACACACGCACTGCCCGGCCAAAAAAAAAAAGTCGCCACCTGGATGAAGTGATGCACCCATCATGCCTAGTGCCTACTGTACAAGCCTGTGGGGGCAGTGCTATGATCTGGGGTTGCTGCAGTTGGTCAGGTCTAGGTTCAGCAACAGTATGTGCTCAAAGAATGAGGTCAGCTTACTACCTGGAATATACTGAATGACCAGGTTATTCCATCAATGGATTTTTTCTTCCCTGATGGCACGGGCATATTCCAAGATGACAATGTCAGGATTCATCGGGCTCAAATTGTGAAAAAGTGGTTCAGGGAGCATGAGACATCATTTTCACAAATGGATTGGCCACCACAGAGTCCAGACCTTAACCCCATTGAGAATCT
>VUQH01032967.1:0-13035 GCA_015106775.1 Etroplus canarensis | reverse complement strand
AGTGAGAGACAACAACAGGTCTTTTCCACAGAGTCTGGATCCCCCTCAGGACTGACCTCATCCTCCATCCATCACCAACCTGATACTAACCGGCTCTGCTGGGACTCTGTGTGTGTGTGTGTGTGTTTCTCTCTCAGCTCTTCACAATGCTGTTGAGGCTCAGAGGTGATCATTGCTCCGCTATTAGTGTGTTTATTTGTGTTTTTCAATACAAATGGGTCATTTTCTAACCCTACACTACTGAGGATTACAAAAAGGGAGCTTAAATAAAATATTAAATCACACTGTTTTTAAACTTTTTTAGAATGCATTACCCAAAAAAAATGCAGTTCCTCTAGTGGCCACTTGAGGCCGGCTCCAAAAGTGAGTCAATCCCAACAGAATGGCATGTTAAAACGTTCCACTTTATATCTGCAACAAACACGTTTACAGCCTGCTATGAAAACGTTTTGGTCTCTGTTGGATATCCGTCTACGGACTCATTGGTCTGGATTTTCCAGAGGCTTAAAAAGGGGGCGCTGGCTACTCGGACTGACACCTGACGCAAGTTAGGTGTAGCTGATCGCTACCTGCTGGCCTCCGTCCATTCATCCGTCCATTTTCTCCTGCTTACCCCAGTCAGGGTCGTGGGGGCAGCAGAGAGGCCCAGGCCTCCCTCTCCCCAGCCACCTCACCGAGGCTTTGCCAAGAGATGTAATCTCTCCAGCCTGACCTGGGTCTGCCCCGGGGCCTCCTCACCTGGGAGGATCCAGGAGCCATCCAAATTTGTTTACAACTCCCCTTCAAAGGATATGTACACAGATCAGTGCCGTGTTTACCTTTAAAGCCACAGTGGTTATTAGTGGAATTAATGAGCATATTGAATCTATCTGGGGGAATCCTGTCCAAAACCTTTGACATTACACCGGCTAAAGCTACGAGGCGCATAATTATGAAGACCGCCTACCTTACCGGTTTTATCCTTAATGATCGGCACCATATTTTGTCATTTCGACATGTTGCAGATATGTTTGAAATGAAAAACGCTCCTCACTGTTCTCTGGTCTTTTCCTTTTGAGATGAAGTGAAGCTAAAGCAGAAAACGGACTTTGAAGCTGAGTACGAATCAGAACATATTAATATTATTATTATTAATCCCAGGGGGGAAACTATTTGTTTTATACAGATGCACAGTTATATGTAAATGAATATAAATTTGAAAGGCAGTAGCTATAAATCTGGCCCTCCTTCTGTGTCCAGTTTATTGTCAGTGTGAACACCGAGGTATTTGTAGTCCTCAGACCCCGTGGATGGAAACACGGGTCACTAGTGTTTCGGTCCTTCTCATGTCCACAGTCAGTTCTTTAGTCTTTGTCACATTAAGCTGCAGATGGCTCTGTTCACACCGTGTGACAAAGTCGTCCACTACAGTCCCGTCCTCTTCTTCATCACCCTCTCTGATACGTCCCACTGCCGCTGAGTCATCAGAAACGTCTGGAGGTGGTCTCTGTGCAGCAGTTAAAGTCTGTGGTGTAGAGGGTGAGGAGAACGGGAGAGGGAACAGGAGAAGCCTGTGGCCCTGCGTGGTGTTTTCTGTGACTCTTTAGTTCTAGAGCAGATTAAATCTGAAGCCCCGGTTCAAACGCGCCTGTTTCCAAACAGGAAATCTACTTTCGACCAAACGAACTGCTGAGCGGCGTCTTCGCCGCTGTACCGGCCTGACCTCACCTGTCCACATGTACCTTACTGCACGTTTCAGGTCTGAAAGTCAGTTTCCAGCAGATGTGAGGTCCAGCTGTCCCTGCTCTCTGTCACCACATGATGTATGTTAATATAAAAGTGTCAAGTCGTCGAGATGAATTCCTGTACATGCTGCACTTCCTGCTGCTGTGACGCAGGAAGCCTCAGATTAATGCGACGGTGGAGGACGTGGCCTCAATCTATTTTCCCGTCCATACCTCTGCGCCGATGAGTCGCCTAAAATATATTTAGGCTGCGGCGCTCATCTAGATATTTTGCATATCTTAATTAGTGCTTACAAAACATGCAAATGAGCCAGTCGGCCCTAATTAATTAGCTTCGTGGGCTTTCTCCTGAAGTGGCAGTAGTGAGGGGGCGTCTGCCTGTCTTTCTGCCTGTCTGTCTGTCTGTCTGTCTGTCTGCATGTGTGGTGTTTTTGTCATAACCTGAATTTAATCAATCAGGTCAATTAGAGAGGGGATTCGTGTTTACAGTAATAAGTCAGCAGAACAGATCTGAAGGTGCATGGCTGGTTCACGGGAAACAATGCTTCCTGATTTGTTTCTTTCCACAGTTAACAAGTGGAGCTTTTAACGGTTTTATTAAAAATGAATCCAAGTCATTTCTGCACCGCAGTAGAGATCAGTCAGCTGCAGCAGTGCTTCCCAAACAGCGGGAGCAACGTCCAGGCAAGCTGAACATACGTTATTGGTGCAACAGTGCTCAATCAGTACTTTGTAGGCTCTCATTTACCAATATAAAGAGGTTGAACATATGGCCAGAACCAGCCCACCAAAGGGTCCAGTACCACACACTGGGTCAGAAATCACAGGACATCAGGGCAACGCTTTGGGACATAATTGGTCATCAGAGGGACAGCTCAGGTAAAGAAGTCTGGAGAGAAAGTCAGAGAGGCAAGGCTGAGATGGTTTGGACATGTTGGACATAATGGACAAAGGATGATGAAGATGGAGCTGCCAGGCAGGAGGAGAAGAGGAAGACCACAGAGAAGGTTGATGGATGTAGTGAAGGAGGACATGCAGAGGGTTGGTGTGAGGGAAGAGGATGCTGGGACAGGGTGAGATGGAGGCAGGTGATCCGCTGTGGCGACCCCTAATGGGAGCAGCCGGAAGAGGAAGATGTACAGTCGAGAACAAACAGGTTAACACTAACCGCCCACCCATGCTGTTTACAACTTCCCATCGCAGAGAGAGAGAGGGCGCCGCAGCATCAAGCAGCAACCTCTAATCATCAAGTCGACTACTTGCCTTTTTCAGTGACGGCAGCAGTCATATTCCTGAATTTGCACTTATTTTTCCTGAGCAATCTACAGCTAATAATTTCCTGCATGATATTTTCAGAAAATAATTATTTTTTTTACACTTACATAAATGGGAGCCTACTTAATACTGTATGTGGTCTAGGAGCTAAAAATCACACTGAAAGCCTTCATTTAAAAAGAACCAAAGTCCATTCAGGCAGTTTCCTAATGTCGGGGATTACTGCAACGTGAAACATTAACGACAAGGAGGACTGCAAAATTCCTACTAGACATCAGTACAACTCACAACCCAAAGAAAATAGAAAAAAATAAATGTTCGTTCAAATCATCGTAAAAACCATCTGTCTTATGGTTTTAATGGGACCAGGGATGTCAACCCCCCCCAGTCTGTCAACTGGTGGCAGACGCTGGCCAGTGCCGACATGGTGGCAAGAAAGACGAAGAAGAGCACAGAAACCAAAGGTCCCTTCTCAAAGAAACTGCACCAGCTTCACAAAATATAAATACAGGCTTACGCTGACATTTTGGCCAAAGGAGTTTTCCATCCATCCATCCATCCAAGCTGCCACAGGGCAAGAGGCAGGGTGCATGCTGGACAGGTCAGCCTCTATTAAAGCCGAGTTTTGGAGTGGAGCCAAGGCCTCCACAGATCAAAGGGAGCCACGCCCACCTCACAGAACAGGGATTACAACCAGTAACCGCTACTTTTCTAAAAAAATCTTTCGAGAACGCATCTCTCAATGGAGGTTATTTCCCCACAGACACATTTGAACAACTGATCCACCCATTTAAACTGTAATTATCTTAAAATCAGAATACTTTATTTGTGCTTAAAAGCTTTAGCAAATTTAAAAACAAAATAAATTTTAAAAAACTTCAGCAACTTTATAAATTTACTGTTAAGAGTTTCATCAGCCATCCTCTGATGACTTCTGGAGACGATGGCCAATATTTTGGGATTTCCGGTGTGAGATATCCATGCCAAGGCTTCCTGTTCTGGTGCTTGAAGAGATAAATGGCCGGGTATTTCCTATGTTGAGTCATTTTTGTTGTTTTGGTTAAAATGAAGGGTGGAACCATCCACAGAGACCAGAACCAATAGTGTAGAAGGCTGTAACCATGTTTATTTCTGCTGTAAAGTTGAACATTTTGACAATGGAGTCTATGGGGACTGACTCACCTTTTGGAGGCAGCCTCAAGTGGCCAGTAGAGAAACTGCAACTTTTGGTACTTAAGTGTCGGCTTCATTTTTTTGCCACATATGTTGCTGCTTAAACACAACTCAATATTGCAACAGCGTAACCCTAAAGGACAGCTTTTCCCAATAGGATGCCAAAAAGAAAGAAACAACTTGCACATCATCTTAAAGAATCCGAGGAGTAGCTTTCGCTGCTGTGTCACAGTTATTTATAATGCGTGGCCCTTATTTTCATATTGGAACATGTAGCACAAGCAGCATCCTGACAGGTGTTTTCTTGACCTTGGAATCTGCTTAGACAGACTGAGTGGTACTTCACACATACAGCAGAATGCCCTTCAAAACTTCAGGTTGATTTTAAAGAAAACTGATGCACAGAGGGATAACTCCATCACCTAAAGCAATAAAGAAAACCCTTAGACTTTATCTTGTAATTTGTCTTTACATCACAGCAGGGAATAAAGACATAAAATATGTTGGGGGGAAAAAACTGCCTGTGTGTTTTTGGCCTAATTACAACACATTACTGAAACTGTGGGGATTTCCACATCATGGCAGTGACACGAGACCTTTCCGAGTAAAATCTGAATATTTGCCGATGTCTCACGAACACAGACAGTGATTCACACACAGAACTTCATTTATTCAGCGCACTCCTTCCTGCCTCGCTTTAGCTCTTCCTGAACGGCCTCCAAAGACGATCTGTCTTTCATCTTAATATCTGTCAAATACAAGGAAGCTTGCCTTAGTATTAGGAATTTGCAAACTGCACACCCCACAGAGGAGAGCAGGTTCAGGTTTTGTTTAACATGTGTAAAGAGATCTCAGCGATGTGGGGCATTTACTTTTAGGAAAAGACAAATCTTTAAAACTGAGGTGATTTTTAAAAAATAATCTAAAAGCAGCTCATACAGCATAATGAACCTCCAACCCTCGGCGATGTCCATTCATCAGTGGTCAGAGAGAGCATTTTACCCTTTATACAGTCTTTAAATTTTGCCGTGTGATGCCTTAGAGCTGCCAAATGTGTCTTGAGATTCTACTAAGTCTTGATTTTATTATGTGGCTCCAGTCCTTTCATTAGATTAAATCATCTCTCAAATTAAAGTCAATGGGTAGCACACAAAGTTTGCTGACGCCCTTTTCAAAGACTTCTGAGTGTGGTAAGAAGCAGGCAGAGGTTTCACAGCTGTTTGGGTCTCCTGGTTTCTGCTGGTTCAGTTTTTGGTTGTAGTTTTGACCCAGTAAAATTATCGTGTTGAAACAAATTGTCTACTGTTCCTGTTTTTTTTTTTTCAGCTTTGGTCAGGGAGTTACCGTTGGCAACATCCCTCTATCTACCTTTTGCCATCACAAAACAGCCAATAGTTTTGAGGTGGCATTCCTGCAAAATGAAAAACCCCCCTCTTGCTCTCCACATGGACTCTTCCGCCACTCAACATAACCGACGAACAGAACTCAGACTACGAATGAACCAGAACACTTGAGCTTTAATATGGAGAGGTCTTTCTACGCAGATTATGGGACAGTTAATTTGTTTCTGGTTCATCTTTCAGTTCAAGCAGTGGGGAAGATGGAAAGCTGGGACTGACGTCAGCTCCCAGCACGTCTCTCATTTCCGCTCAGCTTAAAAGTCTGTTCTGCTGTTATTTATGGTCACTAGTTTTTTGGAGTTACTCTCCTCTGCTCTCTGTTTCACCATGAGTGCAAAGCAGACCAAAGGAGAGACAGGTGAAATGATTACTAGTACTAAAAGCTAAGCTGCCAAAATTGCCTACTACTAAAAAGTACAAAGTGTTGATCTAAAATAAAGATAACAGACGTCAACCGCAAAGATCTGAAAGTTGCACCACAGTATCTATGATTTTAATCCTGAATTAGCATATCTATTTGAAGAGTCATTTTTAAGTATATATTCATTCATTCATTCATTCATTATCTTCTGCTTATCCAGATCAGGGTTGCGGGGGGTACTGGAGCCCATCCCAGTATTGAAATATATTATTGATAATAAGTATGACCAGAAATACAGCCAATTAGAGCGTCAAAAACTGCATTTCCTCTATTGGCCACTTGAAGCTGGCTCCCAATTAGTCAGTCCTCATAGACTCCCATGTTAAAATGGCCAACTATACAGCAGAAATAAACATGTTTACAGCCAACTTCAAAACCTGGTTTTGGTCTCTTTCGTTAAATTTGACTTTTGTAACCACTGTTCAGGCCTGAAGTTTGAATTAGGTCACCTACGTAGGTTTTGTTAAGGTTTAAGGCTCACATTCACCCTGTTTTTAACAGACACAAAATATGGCTTGCTGTGAGGTTACTTGTACTAATTGTTCAAAAGGTTTCAGTTTAGGTGAGAGCACCCTCTTCACCACAACAGGCCGGTACAGTAACCACATTACTAAAGTAGATGCACTAATCTATGTGTCAGTCGCACTCCATCCTTCCCTCATTCATGCAACTCATTCCCAACCCTTCGTGGACATTCCACCAAGGTCTCAGTCTTGGAGGGGATAATTCTCATCCCAGCCACCTCACACTCAGCCGGGGGTCATTTCTTGATAAAGCCAAAGGAACCACACATTCAGAAACCAGCAACCCTGATGCCCTTCAATACATGACTGCACCTACAAATCTGTGATGTCTCTGTGATGTCTGCAATGAAGTCCCAATGCCAGATGTTTCATGGTTCCAAGGTCCAGGTCAGAGGGGCAGCAGTCTAAGCAGAGATATCTAGACTTTCCTCTCCCCAGCAATCTCCACGAGCTCTTCTGGCATTTCCAAGCCAGCACAACTTGGCTCTGCCCCAGGGTCTCATCCTGATAAAATAAACTTGGCTGGTCCTCTTGCTTTTTGATGAGGTCCTGACACCAGGTGTTTCTCAGTCGTCCCCTCTTTCTTTTTCCTTGTGGATTGCTGATCAGGGACCATCTTGTGATACTAGTTCCTCAGGGTGTGGCCTAACCATCTCCAGCTCCTTCTTAAGATCCAAAATGATTCAGCACACGCATGGGTTCAAAGAAGTCTGGACTTTGTCCATGGCAGCTATGGATGTACAGGGACCAAACAGCTTGTAACAACAGGCCTGATAGCCCACAGTACATAAACACCTTCTCAAAGTCCACAGAATTCACACGCAGACTGGTTAGGCAAACTCCCAAACACCCTCAAATGTCCTCTAGAGGATTAAGAGCTGGTCCAGTGTTCCATGACCAGGATGACCTGAATCCGAGGCTCAACTAACAGGCAGACTCTCCTCTCTAGTACCCTGGCACCAAATTTACCAGAGAGGCTCCTCAAACAGAGTGTTTTTTTGTTTTTTGGACAAACTGAACAATAATGAGAGTATCCTATTAGCTTTATGGGAAGCAACCAGCTCAGCTCATGATAGCCATCATGACTACACAACAACTAAATGATATATCATCTGTATTTTAAACAGGGTGTCTTCAGTTCCTTCAAAGGCTCTTTTGTTTAACTCAACCTACACAAGAATCAGAAAATGCATATAAAATAAATTGATTCCAGACACAGTCATATCTAATTCTCATCTGTTTGACGCCACATGCAGGTTCAGATCCCTGCAACAGATGCAGGAAAGCATTGGCATCATTAATTTTCCTAAAGTGCTCTTTAAAAGGTCTTTAACATTCATATTAATCTGTGCACATTCCCCGGGTGAGCAGCAAGTGTGTACACTCTTGCAGAGAAAGCCCATACGTCACCTGCTCCCGGCTTCCTATTGGTGCACGCAAACACACCCCCTTCATTTCAGCTTCTCTGCCGTATCTCCATATTAACCTTCATGTAAAAGTGACACCTCCCTTTCTTCCCTCTTTTCTTCTCCTCCGCCTTGCCAATAATCCGGCAGATTCATCCAGATGGATCATTGTATGAAAAAGCGCTCGACAGTCTCGCTGCTCGTGGTTTTTGTGTGTTTTAGCTAATTAATGTCTCAAGATTAATGTGTTGATGATTAAATGGTGTGAAAACATTACACATTCTGTATTTAAACAGCCACGCTCTTTTGCCTCCTTCCAGCGCCAAGAGGCAGCGCGTTCATTAATGTCATTTATTGTACTAATGCAAGCCATTTAAATGTGGGGAAGCAAACTGTTAAAATGGTGACAAGTCGCCGGACTTGGAACCAGACTGCAGGGTCGGGTTAGTCTGCAGTCTGGAGGCTTTCGTTGTCAGGTTTCTCTATTTTTTATTTTTTTTCTGGTGAGGGGGAGAGGTATTCGGCTGGAGCCTGGCTCTTCCACTCATCTGCATCTTATTTGAATTTCCTGCTTGCATAATTCCTCGGTTAATGGGGAACTGCTCGGCACCGGCACAGCTGTTTTGCCTTTCCTGCCTGGCAAGAACGCCGCTCGCACAGTGAGAGGAGGGAGCGACGGGAGAGGGGGAGGAAGAAAAAAAAAATCTTCAAAAAGAAAAAATCTGCAAGTCATGTGGTGCAAAAATACAGTACAAACAACGTGTGATCCCCCCCGAGGACGGAGGAGGAGGAATGGAGTCAAACACCCACCCACTCCCTGCTTCATCCCCCCTCTCTTCATGTACACACACACACACACACACACACACACACACACAACACACTCACTCTGGTAGCACCACACCCCCTTCACCACAACCACACTGAGCATGTGCAGTGATAGTGATGAGCCTCTCCTATCCCCACCCCCCACCCCCACCCCACCAACTCCCCATCCTCCTCCTCCTCACCCAATCCTCAGCTCTGCCATGCTGGTCCTGTAATTGGTTAGTAACAGGCTTGGGCAGCACCACCACGTTGCACCAGTCGGACTTCAACCAGCCGCATTAGCGTGTTTATGCATTCACAGCCCTATTAGAGGCTGTTTGTTCGCTCATTAGCAAACCTGAGCTGGAGCTTGAACCTTGCCACAGCCGCTTTAATCGCTAAAAGAACGGCCAATGTGCTGGAATCTGCAGCACTGACGTTTCTCTGATGAATTCGGACCTGTGGAACAGTTTGTCCTGAGCCCCTGAGTATTTTGATCCTGTATTTAAAAAAGGCCTAAAGGGGGCTTAAAAGCTCCAAGTGTAAGGCCGAAATACAGTGGATGTTTGTTGCCCCCCCAAAGAGGTTTTTCCCAGAGTGAAAGGAAAATCACCAGCAGTGTTTCTCTAACTCAAACCTAATGTGCGAGGACCCATTTCCAGCCAGGAAAAATCCTCATACATGCATTAAATAGATTAAATGACATGTATCCTGTTAGGCACAGAGCGAGAGTGTGTTAGTCTATAAGTTTTCCTTTTTTTAAATTTAGCCCCAGCGTACCACCACAGTGGGTTTTAAAATCTGTCAGAATGTGACTGAAGTTTAGAATTTGGATTGATTACTTTATTGTCATTTCAACTACATATAAATACACAGTGAAATGATATAGCGTTCCCCCAGGACCCGGTGCCCCATGCAAGGGTAATGCCGGCCGGCATTACCCTTGCATGGGGCACCGAGTCCTGGGGGAACGCTGTTTTGTTTCACTGTGTGTTTATATGTAGCTGAAATGACAATAAAGTAATCCAATCCAGTCCAATCCAATAAACTGCAGTTCACCAAATTTTACTTACAGTTGTAGTGGTGTTTCAGCAGACTTCCGCTCAGCAGGCTCAGGACCTTTCCTGAAAGGACTCGGGCCTCCAAGGTTCACACATGGTGACGACATGTGAGACCGGGCTCACATTGCTCAGGTGATGGCTGCAGTGCTGTAGCTGCTCTCTTGAACGGTTCAAACTAGAAATCAGACATAATAAACGTGAAGACCCAGTCACAGCCTGATGACGGGGAACACATGAAGTCAACACATCCGACCAGCTGGCGGTTTGTCCTCTGTGAAGCCGTTTCATCAACAGAAGCTTCAGATCAATAAGTCCCCGTGACACACTGACATGCCACTTCATCAGCAGTATCAGATGGGGCACAGTCAGCTTGCAGCCGTTAATCAGGGACTCCTGTGTGCACATATGCAAATATGACATTTCTTTGAAGAACCAGAAGAACTTCTTTGATCTTTCTCTTCGTGTATCTGACATCATTTCTTCTTCTTTGTCGTTTTGACTGCCTGGAAGATTGGCGTTAAGCCTTCTGCAAATTCCCGGGCTGAGTAATTGTATAGCATTTAGATTTTAACAGATGAGTGAAATCTGGAACTTAATGACCTTTTTTCTTCACACCTGCTGCAGTGAATGACAAATATTTTCACAAGAGTACGACTGGGCCCTCTAAACCTTTAAAAAATCACATTTGTAACTGCGTTTACTGTGCCTGGGTCGTTATGGAGAAGATATAGAACATTTACAGTAACAGCCTTATATGTCACAATGCCAAAGTACTTCAAATCTGTCAGACTGTGAGGGCACCTCTTGTGACCTCTTCAGGTCACAGATTTTCAGTAGGGTTTAGGTCTGGGCTCTGGTTGGGCCATTCCTAAACTTTCATTATTTTCTTGTGAAGTCTGGATTTGGGTTTATGCTGGGGGTCATTGTGGTGCTGAAAGGTGAACTTCCTCTTCAGTTTCAGCTTTCTAGCAGACACCTGAAGGTTTTGGACCAAAACTGACTGGTATGTGGAACTGTTCGTAAGTCCCTCCACCTTGACTAAAGCCCCAGTTCCAGCTGAAGAAAAACAAGCCCAAAGCATGATGATACCTCCACCATGCTTCACTGTGGGCATGGGGTTCTGCTGCTCATGTGTTGTTGTTTTTATGCCAAACGTACATTTTGGAGTCGCGGCCAAAAGTTCCACCTTGGTTCCTTCTGATCAGAACACATTTTCCCACATGCTTTTGGGAGCCCTGATGGAATAAATGTAAATGTGAAATAATATAATATACAGATATATGAATGTTATATATATAGCGAAAACAATTATGGGGCAGAAAATGAAGATTAAATATATTACATATACGTGTCAAGTTCAAGTAGTATGAATACTCTGTACCCTGACACCGTGACACTATGTGGTTCTTTTGGGCTGAGGCCCAGCCACCAGGATGCTAAGCCCCTGCTCCAGGCCTGGCTCCACAGTGGGGCACCTGCGACCTCGGGTGATTCAGGTTCATACAGGTGAGGTAACAGAGCTAGTCATGGTTCTACCATGAGAATTGTTAATCAGTCGAGAGGTCCATCCGTCGTTTTTCTGCCGCTTCCTGGGTCTGGGCGGTGGGGGCAGTAATCTAAGCAGGGATGCTCAGCTCTTTCAGGCCACCTCCTCCAGCTCTTCTGGGGGGAACACTGAGGCTTTCCCAAACCAGCGGCGTCCTGAGTCTGCCACAGGGTCGGCTCTCGGTAAGATCTACCTGAAACGCCTCAACTGGCTCCTTTCGACATGGAGGAGTAGAGGCTCTACTCTTCCTGAAAGACTAAGCTCCTCCCCCTGTCTCTAAAGCCCCTGTTTGACCTTGATGATTTAACCAGCATACGCCCACGTATGAAAAATTTTGCGAATACGCTTTTGTATGTGGAATAGGTTACTGGTATGTTCTGTATAAGTTAAAAATATGCTGATATATGTCATAGTATGGTGAGGTCACCAAAAAAGTTGCATGCACAAAATTTCCAACGTATGTCAGCGTATGGCTCATACGTCCTGCATACGCCGGCCATAAGTTGTAGGTAAGTTATGTGATTGCTGACACGCATTCACACGTTACTTGTAAGTTACTCGTAAGTGGAAATACGTGGAGATAATGTCCAGCGTACCCAAAACTTATTTCTAGCCTATGAGTAACGTGCTTTGAACATATGTGTAACTTACAGGCAACTTATCTCCAACACATGCTGACGTATGTAGACGTATTTGACGTGTTCTGGACGACCACAGCACTTACTGAACATGTTTCTAACTTACAGCTACAGTATAATGGCGTGGTGGCTGACAGTAGGTGTCTCCACAGACGATGCCTGAGAGGCGTTGAACCTGCATCATCTCCATCACAGGGTGAGCGTGAGGGAGATGACGGTTCCTCCATGCGTCCGCGGAGACTTCCTGGCAACGTTCTTTGAGTTTATCTTCAGCATGACGGTGATGCTGATACTGTGAATAGGCTACAACACGCTATGCATATCGTGTGAACGTCGGCAACATGCTAAGCATTCTTTGCTATAAGTCGACTGTAAGTTATGGGAACGTTCTATATAAGTTACTAGTATGTTTTGTATATGTCCATAACTTAAAAAAGCTTTATAGTTCTGCGTTTGATGCGTCTGCGATCCCTGGTTATGCTGCGACGGGAGCTTGAGAGGCAGAGCGAGGAGCTCGGAGTCGAGTCCTCCACGTTGAGGCGTTACATGTGCTCGTTACATGTGCGCTCTTTTGTCATAATTACAGTATAATGAATGGGAGTCATTTGGAACAGAGATTTCTTAGCAGATTTTCTCAGCATCAAAACAAATGATCAGAGTTCACTACAGCTGGTAGCTGTCAGTAATGTTTAATGGGCTTTGAATTTTTAAATATGTCAACAAAAATACAGCTTAAAAACTAAGCAGCACCATTTAACTCACTGTACTGATGGTGTAATTATATCCCAGCTCATTTTGAATATATTCTCATCATGCGGACTCTGTTAATGCTGTCCTCTTGTATTATGATGGACAACAACCATCAAAACCTTTTTTTCATCATATTTTATTAAATATGAAACTGATTTTAAAGTGGGTTTCATTTCATTAAAAACGTGAACTATTGTGACTTGAAATGGTGACAGGATGAGTGAAGCGCTGGCGTCTGCAGCCGCCCGGTTATGGCAGTGCGTCTGTGTGTCTGAGCGGCGGTGACGTGTCCTTCAGTCTCAGACGTCTC
>VUQH01032965.1:0-12293 GCA_015106775.1 Etroplus canarensis | reverse complement strand
TGGTTCTTATGGTGCAATGCAAAACCTGGTGTAATTATATATATATATATATATATATATATATATATATATATATATATATATATATATATATATATACACACACACACACACATACACACACACACACAGTATATGTATGCACCTTTGGCTGCTCCCTTGTATTTATCCCCAGGGGGTCACTGCAGCAGATTAATCCGCATTGGTAATTAGGCACAGGTTTACTCTGGATGCCTTTCCTGGCGCAACCCTCCATGGTGAGAGGGGCTTGTGTCCCCACTTGGGGTCAAACCAGGGATCTTTTCGCTTGTGAGACGAATGTTTAAACCACTACACTACTATATATATATATATATACATTGAAAATCAAGATATCTTCAAGACGTTCCAGCACATTAAAAATGAAAATGTACAAACAAAATAGAGGAAAGAAACAGACAGAGGAAAGTATCATTTTAAAGCAGTGGTCGAGGCCAAGTGCAGCACTGCAGGGCATGTGTTGACAACTCCTTCAGTTATCTCAAGAACATCAGTAGTCGTGGTTATGTTGCCTTCAGGGCTTAGGCTAGTACCTGCAACACTAGCACACTGATGGGCCAACATAATTTTCTCACCTGCACCTCAGTTTGAGTGACAGCATCATACAAAAAATGAGAATCCTCTTAATAAACTTCAGCAGTGCAGACCTGAACACAGGCACGGGACTTTAATTTGATCACTGCATCTCTTGTTCAACATCCAAACTCTGCTTTTGAAAGGCTATCGGGTTACTGCTGCAGGAAAACAAGGGAGTTTTATCTTCTGCTGTCAATATGATGGGCTGAAAATGAGTTCTTCAATTTCAGACATGTCGCCCTCAGAGCTACAGTCTACAAAATGTTGCTTTTGTACTGGGGAGACCATACCTCTCAGTTCCACCCTTTTATTTTTGTTTTTAGCACCTTGCTTGAGACAAAGAGTGAGAGATGAAAAATGGCTATATACCTCCGACTGGCTTAAATGGAGGTCAGACAATGAGGCTTTGTGGCTTTAGTTAGCCGCCACAGTTCAATAAAACGCTTTGATATGAGGAATAATGTCTGTGAAAGAAAAGAAGAAAGGAAAAGAGATGAAAGAGTCATGTTCAATGTCTCCACCAGTTTGGGGTTGTCTGATGCAACCCTTCACTTTTTGTGTTGAAGTACAGTTTAGTCTTGTTCACATATGAAGCCGATGCCACAGATTGCAGATGTCATGAATACAGCCTGTTAAAGCATTAAAGATGATAATTATACTGAGAAAGATGAAAGGCTTGTGAGCAGGACCACTGCTTTTTCAATGTATAATTAATGTTTTTTAAATGCTTTTATGAATAGGATGAATAGGTAGATCCAGTTAAGTACATTTAAAGAGAGAAACTAGTCTGAGTTTAATTCTGTTTTATTCCATAAAAATGTAAAAATCTGAAAAGGTCTGGACAGCAGAGCTGAACTAATAATGTGGAAAACTTAAAGCTGTTATGCTATCAAGGTACTTGATGTAATGAGAAGAGCAATCTACACTTTTTATCGTTCAAATGCCCTTTACATTTCTAGCCGCACTTATAGGTATATAGTTTACAGACAAAAATACTGAGCCACTGCTACTACTACTAGTAATACTGGTGGTGGCATCAGCACATTACCTCCTAACCTGTCAGCACCTACCCATATATTAAATGAGACTTCAAAAATATGCATGATAACCTCCTTTTTATCTTTAGCTATGTATTGTTCTTTATACTTTTTTCTCTTTTCGACATGAATTTTATTATAATTGGGGGAAGAAGATGATATTCTTTCATTTACTCAGTTCTATTTTGTCAAAGAAAAATACGTCTCCAGAATACTTAAGAATTTGTCATCAGTTTGTTTTGTAGTTCTTTTAATTGTTGATTGTTTTATTGTCTTCATTCTCTGTCCTTTTTAGTGTTTGTTTTTCTGTAGGCATCACCACTGTTGTCTCTTTGCACAATAAAAAGAAAGTATTGGGCCACCTACACATAATGGATGTATAGGAGCTTTTATAGCATCCAATTTTAAAACCATAGACATTACTATGGTTCGTCATTAGCTATAACAGACAAGTGGAAACTATAACAGCTTCCAGTCTTCTGGGAAGGCTTTCTGCAAGATCTTCGAGTGTGTCTGTGGGAATTTATGCTGTTCATCGAGAAGAGCATTTGTGAGGTCAGACACTGATGTAGAGAGTTTCATGGTCCCCAGGTGATTGATCCAGTTGGCTTTGGTCATATCTGGATGTTTCATTTGGAAACACCAGCAAGTTGACATCTGTGGTTTTGGATAAGACTGCCATTAAATTTAGCACCCAGCATTCATGTTGGGATCAATATGACCTCAGCTTTTAATATTTTTTTCCCAATCTTTTTCCACTCACTTTCCAGATTGGCCACTACTTTGGTATCTTACCATGCTAAGATGGTGGACATGGTAAATATTATTCCTGTTAAACATCAGCATACAGTAGCATGCTGACATTAAACTGCGTTCATGAGCAAAAATGTGACCAGGCTAACAGTCAAGCTGCTAGTGTGGCTAGAGACTCTCAGTGTTGTTGAAAAGTGTAATCTTCTGTTGTCAGTATGTGTAGTCAAAATCTTATTATTCAGATTTTACTTTTCAGACTTCTGGGGAACCTCCACACTGGGATTTTCTAAATTATGCAGGCTAATGACAAACAATGCACAGTGTTGTTAAGGTTGTAACTGTGTAGCCAAAAGCTCATACTTCAAGCTGATTCATGTCAGTTTTAAATGTTGTATATGAAAATTCCAACAGTTGAATTTACAACAGGCCCAACCCCGTGTTAAATATGCACCCATGCAGACTGTAACATGTCAGTAGCTTTCTTTCTCTTCCCTTATTTTGTTTAGCTCTTGCACTTGCTTTTTGCCTTGTCAGAACATTTATTTGCATTTTTGTTATTTTTATCTCCACATCAGAAACATGTGGGCAAGATTAATAGGTTAACAAGCTATGTTAAGCTTAAAATAAAAGTTTTCAGTGTGACTTTCTTTTAAGCTTGTTAAATCACTGGGGCAACTTGTGCTAAACTTGTAACCTGGTCAGGAACAGGTTATGTTCAGAGTTGTGGTTTAAAATTGGCTGGAAATGCAATGTTTTATCTGATTATTTTATTTACAGTATGGTCTATACGTGCAACCTTTTCAGTCATATATTTCTCATATTATCAAATGATTCCCAGCTGTAAAGTTACAGAAGCACACATTGTGTGTAGCATTGTCATAGGAATTTTTATACATTCAGCTTAATTTAAATCTCTTACAATGACGGAATAGCAGCTGCTTAAATTCAGATTAGAGAATGATCAGTTACATTTGTAGTAAATTTATCACTGAAACTATTAAGTCAATAAAATTAATTTCACTTTGATGTGGTGACAAACTAAAGTGAGTTCTACTCCCCTTTATCAGGCTATGGGAGAGGGTCAGAACTGAAGGCACAGAGTAACCTGTACTGTTTAAATGTATCACTGTCACAGTTTAGCATAGAGTGAGGAGAGTACCCAATATGAAGGACTCTAGGAAGCCAAATAAGTAAACTCAAAGAGGGATTTATTTAGCCAAAAGGGTTTTTTTTTTTAATAAAAACAAAGTCCATAGGTATTCCAGGCAGGGAAAAACACAAGGAGAAGGAACACACACTTGCAGGGAAGCAACACTGATGACACAACAAAGACCAGAGGGAGGCAGAGGTATAAATACACACTGACTAATGAGCAGACAAGAAACAGGAGGGAGAGGAGCGCAGGTGGAACAGGAAGTAAAACTGAACATAATAGATGAGACAAGACTGGTTACACAATAAAACAGGAAACAGAAAACATCACAGGACAGAACTTCACAAAAGGAACACAGCAGGAAATATCTAAGGAACTAAATAACATAGACAAGAGACACTGAAGTATAAACATCAGGGAGGATGCAATAATAAATAAGTATGGCAATTCTCAGCTACAGAATGAAACAAACAAGTGATGCAATGGCAGAAGGTAAAACCAAGAATCTCAAAACTGTAAAAGAAGCTTAGAAACTCAAAAGTACTGTATACAAGAAACTCAAAAACATACTAAACCAAAACCCAAAACGATGACAATCACGTTAAAGTTTCAGAGCTCTAAAATGCAGCTGTCAAGTTAGAAATAAACAGGAGCACTAAGCATGCACAGAGCCATAAAATATATATATTAACTCAAATTAATCTATTTATTTTGCAACTTGTTGCACTTTTGATCCTGATTATGAATTCAGCCATAAACTAAATCAATTTACAATATCAATGACTTTCTGCCACCTTGCTCTGTTGTTTTATCTGCAGCAACAGTGTTGCATTTTCCCTTATATCTGATAATGTCTCTAATAAGAGTAGATGGTGCCAAAATGATCCATTTTGTGTGGAATAAGAGTAAAATGATTGTAAAATATTCTCATATATGAGCGTGCACAGATCCAGAAGCAGAAAGTGTATGTTGACAAAGAAAGTTGATAACCACCATCATGATATCCATCATCTCCAATTGAGGTTTTAGATTCTGTTAAGCCAGCTAACTCAAAGAAAGCCTGGCAATGTTGAACTTGTTTGGTAGTATACCATTCAGAGGCCTGTACTACCAAACAAATTCAACATGCCTAGGATATCTTTTCATAATCTGGCTTCACTTAACTGAACATTGGCGATCAGGCTAAACAGGTACACAAAGGAGTTTAACTAAAAACAATGCCTAAAAAAAGTGTTCACCCTCTTGAATGTTTTACACTTTAATTGCATTAATAAATAAAAAACGATCAATATAATTTGGCTTTTCTGACAAAAAATTTCAAAAAAATCTTCCTTCATGTCAAAGTGAAAACAGAATTTTTCTAACTGACGTCAATTAATTGAAAATATAAAATATAAAAATATAAATCTAAGCGCTGGAAAAGATCCTCTATATTTAAAAAGTTTAACTTATTTGAATGTAATAAGAAATGTCAGCTAAAATGCTGAC
Source organism: Etroplus canarensis (assembly GCA_015106775.1). Lineage (NCBI taxonomy): Eukaryota > Metazoa > Chordata > Actinopteri > Cichliformes > Cichlidae > Etroplus > Etroplus canarensis. Next base: position 7,247 of record VUQH01032965.1, on the reverse strand, counting down.
TGTTTTTTAAACACAGAAAAATCTCACATATTACTATTGTTACACATGCATAAGACAGTTGTAAGTTTTGTTCTTTCAGCCCTGGTGGTGTTTAAACATCTAAGAGAAAAAGAGCAAACATAAAAAAATAAATGTTTAATTTTTATTTGAAATTTTATTTCAAACAAAAATTTAAAATAGGTGTCCTGTTTTATAGTAAGGCTTATAGAACAATCAAATAGTTGCAAAATTGTTTGCTGAAAAAAGTAAAAAACTTGAGTCAGTGAATAAAGTTGTATTTAAGAATGTATATATATTACTGATGCTTTAACTATGTTGCAGCAGGTTAGGTCTGCAGCATAAGTTACCCTGGTAAGAAGTGAACTGCCTTTGTAGTACTGAAAATCCAGAGTTAACCCTGAAGTTATCTGGATAAGCCCAAATGCTGCTTTGTAGGGCAGGCCTCTGCTCATCTGCTTTCAACTACAACACTGTTTATGTTATATGTTGACACTGAGTTGAAAGAAAATTTTCAGAGGGCCGGTTGGTCATGGTTGGTTGTGGTTAAATATGTCTTTGGGTCAGTTTGGAAATAGCAATACTGCACTGATGTCAAGCAAACAAATTTCCACAGGATTTAAAATGAACTGAATGGATAGCAAAGGGAAAATACAGCATGCATCTGAGGCCAGAGAATTGAGTAAGGGCGGAGATCAGCCCAGCAAGAGGAAACCTGAGCAGGGTCGGTACTGTGCTGGAATCTACCACACTGGCATCTACCGGAGCCAAAACCTCATTGTGGAAGTTTGGAAAGCAGAGTGGAGTGACAGCATTTCCTGCATCCATTTAGAGTACCGCAATATGGAAAACATTTAAACCTCTTAAAGACGAAGAGTCAAGTCGTACAGTGGTTGCGCTGTGATTTCTTTTTTTAGGGGGGTATTTTGGTTAAATGCAAGTTTTGTAAATGAAATCTTTCATCTGTGAACAATAACAAATTGAAAACAGGAGTGGTTTGATACTTGATGGTGTGGTCTCAAGACAGAATAGTTCTTTGTTAGGCGTTTGTAAAATGGATTAGATTGAAATTTCTAGAAAAGTAGTCAGACATCCTTTCTGTCTCTGGAAATGTGCTGCAGCTATCGCCTGAGTGGTGTGGCTCTATGCCAGGATAACCAGGCATGATATTTACACTAACCACTATTGAACCACTATTTAACCACCATATGTTGTATACATTTTCTTTTTTTTTTTCAAAGGACATCTGTTTCATAAAAATGGCATGTTAGTTTGAAATTTGATGTTGGATATTTTTTGTCTAACAGATTAATACTCACATCTAAATTGTTTTACTTAACATGTAAGAATCAGATATGAGCCACTTTCAGCTTTTATGAACACTAATATGCCTTTACTTAGGTTCTGCATAGCTTGTTAAATCCAAAACCCCAGTATTGGTTGGATTCATGTCCACAGTAGACATGCAGTAAAGGGACTGTCAGTGCATGATGTGCGGACTGTAGCAGATGAGCTATGGGAGCACCAGAAAGTGGTTTTTCAAAAAGTTTACCACCTAAACTTAACTTAAAAAAGAAATGTGTAAATTTATCTTTAGCCTCTCCTTCATCCTGCCATGTTCCTTGTGTTTTGTGTTAAAGTTTTGTGTTATTCTGAGAATATTTCAGTGTTATTTCCCCCTTCTGTACCTCCACCTCCTTATCCATGTGTGTTCTCATTCTTATGTCTATGTTCCCTGCTATGTTTCTTACTTCCTGTTTTACTTTGGTACCAATCATGTCCTGTGCATTGTGTTCAGTTTTGCTTCCTGCCCCTGATTGTTGTCAGTTCTCTCTCCTGTTGCTTGTTAGTCATTAGTCTATGTATTTATACCCAGCCTCTCCTCAGTTTTGTGTCATGTTGTTGATGTTGGTCTCCCCTCTTCAGTGTGTACTCTTGCTCCCCATGTTTCACGTCTGATTTTACCTTTATGGACTTTGTTTGTTTCAGTGGACTTGTTCAGCTCTTTGTGTTCACCACATCGTGCCTTCTGCAGTCCTGCATTTCAGGCCTTAATGTCTTCACACACTAAAAATTATGACACATCCTCCTGGTTCCTGCTACCAGATGGCTGAGCAGACCATTGCACTCCTGTTGTGATAATTTATCAATGAAACCTTCACACAAATCACAATTTCTTATTTGTTTTACAACAGAAACCGTCTTTCCATGTTTCCCCAGAATTAACTACTTGACAATAATTGTGATTTTCCGCCTGTTTTTGTCTTATATTGTGTTTCCTTCTTCTATTCAAATGAAACTTGAATTTGATTGAATTTTTACTCACTTTTGCAGTCAATCTTACCAAATGTGGTTTTGTAGGGCTGGGAGGAATAGGCCACTGGGTCAATGCCTAGCTTCAGGTGCTTCTCAGTGGTGTGCAGCTTCAATATCACCAGCAGCTTCAAGCACTCTGCTTAGGACTGACTTCTCTGATTTCAGTAGCTTATACAGTAACATAGCAAGTTGTGATCAACTCAGGTAACAATGCTTTTGCTTCACACACTTGCACCTGTAAAACAGACACAGAAAGAGGAGAGGAACGTCTCTCACTGACAGCAAAGTGCAGTGAAGACTCTCATTTAGATAACTCCAATTTAGGTAAACAACATAAACAAAAAGGACAATTTAGTCCTTTTTCAGTCGTAGAGGGTCCCATTTGGGAGGCAATGGTAGTAGAAATACCACGGTAAGGGATTTTAATAGGTGGGCACCAAAGGTTAGTGTCACTGGTGGAGATCACCAAGAAGGTTACATTATTCTTAATGTTTTTGAGTTTAGCTGATGAGCTGTACAGCACCTTTTTTCTTTTAATTTTAAAATTATTGAGTTAAAAAAGAACCTGGTATCGGTCAGGCTGATTTAAATGATAGTTTAAAAGATTTTATGTTATGCCAGTGTAATACGTTTGTGCTATGTGTTCAGTGACTGAGTTAGTGTAGAAAAAGCTTAATTTTTTTATATTGGTGGTATTAAATGATTTTTCACTTTAGTAAAGCACTTTTGATAAACAGGGCAGAGTTATTATAGCTTTGTATTTTCAAATTAGACTTTCTTTTTGATTTGAGTTTCTGTTGTCAGTCAGTTTAGTTTCAGTTCATTTCCACAGTGAATTTGCTTGTTTCAGATGAGTTTTTATTGTCTGAAAGGGTTGAGTTTTAGTTTTTAAAAAAATTAGTTTAAGTGTTAGTTCTAGTTTTATTAATCATTATAATATGGATGGTATTTGTCAGGGGGAAGATTTAAGATGTTTGGATTAGAAATTCCATTGTTCCATTGTTGAGATCCTGCAGTCTCAATAAACAGATGTGCCAAAGGCTCATCAGACAGGTTGTATTATCAGATTTGACCAGATTGATAAAGACTAAAACTAATGACATTTCCTGTGTATTTTCATTCTATTTTACTTAGTTTTGTGAGAACTCGATATCATTTTAGTAAGTTTAAATTTTTATCAAAAGTGTAGTCATTATTTTTATTTCAGTTAACTAAAATGTTTTTCAAACCTAGTTTTATTTTTCAGCATAATTTTAGTTCACTATAATATTCTTGAAATAGAGTGCACTTATTTGTATTTAACTGATATTTTACATAAAAAATGTATTGGTGCAGTAAGTGAATAGGGTTGCCAACTATCACTTACATCACAGCTGCCATATCTGATGAAAGTAAAATGAGTTTAAATCCAGTGTTGGGTTAATAGTGTTTATTTGAGCTGTTGTTAAGAAGCAAAAAAAGCAATGTAAAGAGCAGTGAAAAACAGGGACTGTGCCATAGCCATGTCTATTACACAAACACCATTATAGTGCATGTCTCCAGCTGTAGCTGTACAGCTAGGACTGCTCTGGAGTTGCTTTATAGTCCAACACTACTTCTGAAAAAAAAAAATCATCTTGTGACTCTGAATAACTGCAAGCAATGCATGCAAATGTTTAATAAAGAATTAAAAAGTTCAGAGTTCATGACTGCTTTTACAAAAACCACCCTTTAAATTGTATGACATTCACTTCCCATGACCTTTTCCAGTTGGTTTCTGATTCTTAGATCAGAACTATTTTGGGGAAACAGGTGAGCTGGTTGAAAAAAAGGCTTTGGGTGATCTAAGGGGTTAAACTGGAGTTGAAGTGTCTTTTGGCTGCTGTTCAAGAGGCGAGCAGCTTCAGGCCGTACTGGTCGCGGCTCACAGCAGCTGAAAGAGAAGGCTGTCTCCACCCCCCCCTGTCTCCATATAATTACACTATAGCTGACAGACATGGTGCTTAAAGTAACAAAACAAAGACGGACTGGAAAATAAACAGCACCTCAGCCATTCATTGAAAGGGTAAGCCGGAGATGAGTACATTGCTGAGTTTTATACTAATAGTTTTAGTGCCAACTGGAAATGGTTCACAGTGAAAGCAAAGCCATGTCACTGGAAGCCGTAAAAGTGACAGTAAGTTATGTTATTGCTCATTTCCATATATTAGTGATGTAACATGAATCTTCAACACAACTGTTATTACTGTTTTATTTCTAATGATACAAGTGAGTCATGTTCCCTTCATATTGTAATTAGCTGCCAGTGACTTCATGCATTAAATTTTAGGAATAAAACTGACAAAAACTATGTGTGTGTTTGTGTGCAAGACTTGGCTTGTTAGTGTTGGAGAGAAAGAGATTTACGAGACACAAGGAGTGTAACTTCACATTGTGAACACAAAAAATATTTATTAAAAATGTGGGATAAATTACATTTTGGCAGAAAAAGATGACTCTGATTTCAGTGCACTTAATAATAATAAAGAAACAGTCAGTCCCTAACAGCATGCAAGAAAGTCTACTTATGCAAATAAAAAGGCATAAACAGCACCCCAACAGTCCATCAGGCCAGTACAGTAGTTTTGGATGGCAAGCTGGAGTTCAATCAGTCATTCTTTAATTTAACATTTAAAATTTTGGTTGAGTAGTGAGTAGACAGAATAAAAAGGAAACACAGCACTGCATATGAATTATTATGGCTACAGGTCTAATAAAACTAGTGGAGCTTGAATTCCAGTAACACATGTGCTCTAATTAAAATGGAAAGCTTTAATGTCTAATTAAACCAAACTTTAAATCTAAAAGTAACATTTTTAACCAGTATGCAGAGTGCTAACAAGAATCTTTTTCAGCACCCTTGTTCAGCCATCCATTCCTTTCAAGCAGTACAAGCAGGATGAGCACAGTCACTATCATACATTTACCGAACATGCTCCTCTGTGAGAGGAAGCTAGAGCACCCAGAGGGAACCCAGGCAGGCACAGGGAAAACAGCAGCCCCACACAGAAGGGCCCCAGCCAGATAATGGATTCAAACCCAGGACCTTCTTGCTGTGAGGTGATGGTCCTTATCACTGTGTCACTCTTTAATCTTTGTTTAGAGCCATTATTGGTATGACTTGAACCAGACTTAATGCCCTTGCCTAACCAGTATCCTATTACTGCAGCCCTTTTTTTGTGTGTTTTGAATTTAATTTTTCACAGCATATTATAAATTTTCAGGCAAAAAAATTACTGAACTTTTTTTTTTTTTTACTTCTGAAGGCCCCAAATAAAGTAAAAAGCCAACACAGACTAGCCAAATGACTCTGTCCGTCACATAGAGAAAGACAGTGTAGGCACATTGGTTCTGGTGAAGTTTCATAGGAAATATGATTTTGATATTTATACTGTTTGCTTCTTTTTATGGGTGAAGTAAATAACAATTTAAAAAATGTGCAGCTGACCTGAGTTTAGATCAGTTTGTACACATGTCACTCAAACTAAACAATTTGTTTATTTTCACATCTGTTGGTATTAAATTACTGGATCACTAAAGGTGACTCAGTGCTTTGAGCTGCAAAGTTTTTAAGGCATCTTTAAACAGCTTTGACCTTGGTGTTATTGGATGGTTACCCTTCACTGTAGGATATTTGTTTGAGGCTGAGCTCCATCTGAATCTGAGCACTTTTCAGTTGCCATACAAATGATCTTGGTTTATATGTGGCTAACAAACATGAGAAATCTGTCAGAACGACTGATTATTTCCTGCTTCAAAGTTAGTGAGAGGCTGCTTTCAGCCTGTGTCTCATCATTCTTTGAGCAATAAACTCTGACATTAAATCAGCTACAAAACAGCAAGGAGATGTCTGAGCTGTCTGCGGTTTCACACACAAGAGGGCTCTCTAATAGTGGAGGTATTGATCCAAGGGAACTCTGAACAGCAAAGTGACAAAACACTGTCAAGATGATGATGATGATGTGATGAGGAGAGAAGATTATGGATTCTGAGGTTTAAGTGTTTATTTCTGGCTATCATTTATACTATTATCATTATATTTTATGCCTTCATCATTGTACTGTGTAAGATTTGCAGGATAATTTTGAGCTATCATTTTAAAAAATATACTGACATACCTATGTTGATAAAACAGTACACAATTTAAAATATTCCTTCACAACTGCAAGCCCTACATACAAAATGCTACTTACATTTGGATGTGAAAATGTGCATGTGTTTTTTCCAAGAATAAAAACAGTAACTGTCATTCTGTTAATCATTGTTAAAATCATTGCATTACTGAATAACATTTTTCTGTTGTACTGGTCAAGGTGTTATTTAAAAGTTAGCATTTGGTTCCCAACTTTTTTTTTCTTTTTTTTGCCACTATGTTTATTGTCTTTTCAAAATTTTTTCACAAACACATAACATATACACACTACACACACAAACTGCATACGCATGCATCGTTTTTCAATTTGAATGAATGTAATGAAATTGGATTAATTAACAAATTACGAAGGAAATAAATAAATAAATAAATAAAAATAAATAATAAATAAATAAATTTTTTTAAACAAGAAAAAAAGGGGGGGAAGAAAGAAAGAATGAAAATGGGGGCTACATTTTATAGCATTTGCAAATCATTTCACAAAAATCTAGCACTTTCATTTGTCATAATATTCATATATGGTTCCCAGAGTTTATCAAAGTCTTTTCGTTTGCCCTTGGCAATGTATGTTAATCTTTCCAGTCCAATACATTCAGAAAGTTCCTTCATCCACATCTTCATTGTAGGAGCATCCATACTCTTCCAGCATAGTGCAATAGCTCTCCTGGCTTGTAGAAGTCCAAAGTCCAAAGCTGCATACTGTTTCTGTGTTTGTAGAAAGTTCTTTGAATATATTCCAAGCATACATAATTTAGCATTTAAA
>VUQH01032963.1:0-11214 GCA_015106775.1 Etroplus canarensis | reverse complement strand
ATCCGCTGTGGCGACCCCTAACGGGAGCAGCCGAAAGAAGAAGAAGAAGAAGAAGAAGATTTATCATCTTATAAATATATATATATTATATATATAAGTTATAAGATGATTAGAAGATCATCTATCAACCAAAGTGAACAGACATCATCCTGCTCAGAATGATTTTCATTTCAGCAAAGGAGAAAAGGTTACAAAGTCACAACAAACCTTTAGTAGCTGCAACAAACGCAACAAATTTAAATATAATAATAATAATGTAATAAAAAATATTTCTTGTGTACAAAATGGAATATTTCTCAAATATCAAGAACATTCTCTATTAGTTAAAATACCTGTAGCAAATTCTGTCAACCCCACCACTAAATCACAGTGCAGATCCAGCAGAACTAGACTGGGTTATCATCTAATGAAAAATTTAGGGACCATGAATGTACAGAAAAAGCATTAAAAACCTGTCAAAATATCTTTGTCTATCTTAGGCATGCAAATCTATTAACATGTTTATTAGCTTCTCAATTACTGATTATTTGGTTTGAAAACAAAACTGAATTATGCAATCACAACAACTTAGAATCTAAGACAATGTGATCAACATCTGAACTGTAGGTGCTGCAGCTGAAAATACTTATTCCAAAGTTCAATGTGCTCATCTTCTGCCATAAAAAGTCAACCAGGTTGCAGATCAATTCTGAGATATTTGCAGTACATACGGAAACCTACAGTTTTCAGCTGCTGCCTGCTACTTTCACCCCCTACAGTACAGTGTCTTTGTTTTATGTGATCATAACTTTTAGTGAGAGCAGCCATAAAAGAAGCAGTCTCTTGGCAAAGGGCCCATTACATTACACACTCTATTAGGAAAGTAGCTGTATTTGTAGTAGGGTTGGCTTACAATCCATCTTTACTGTAGTAGTCATACTACACCAAGCCAAAGTAAATCAAAAAAAATGCTGCATTGACCTACCCTCTGTACTTATCTTTTCATGTTTCTGTGAATAAAGATGAAAAAAGTTGAAACATTTTTCGTTGCCCTTTGTTTGTTATTGTAAAACCTGCACTGGACAGCTAAGAGCCAACCTTCATTACAGCCAATCTTATTAACAGTAACTGCCTGTGACTCTCCTCTGCTCTCTGTCTGTTTGAAGAAAGAGGTCTGTGTGTCACCAGTGTATATGGTTTGTTCCTGTGTGCTCTCAAATTATATTAGATATAAAAATAAAGAACAAAAATGAAAACTTGCCATATACCCACACACACACACACATATATATATATATGCCTTACCTCTGGTCCTGGAGGCCCCGGTGGCCCAGTTGCCCCCATTTCTCCAATTTTACCCTTTAAAAACAGAAAAATATGAAAGACAGCAAAGCAGTTTTCAACCATTTTGTTTCACTTATGTATACAAATTCCCCATGTCATTGGCACAGCTTTGATAATTCAGTTCAATTCAATTTAATTTTATTTGTATAGCACCAATTCACAACAAAAGTAGCCTCAAGGCGCTTTACACTGTAAGGTAAAGATGCTACAGTGTTAGAGAGAAAACCCCAACAATCAGATGATCCCCTAGGAGCAAGCACTCTGCAACTGTTGGAAGGACGAACTCCCTTTTAACAGGAAGAGACCTCTGGCAGAACCAGGCTCAGGGAGGGGTAGCCATCTGCCTCGACCGGCTGGGGTCGGGAACCGGTTGTATGTTATTAGGTTAAATTCAGGCACGCAGTCAGTTATTAGTTAATCAGCCTCTTTCATATCTCTTATTCTCACTTCATAGTTCTTTGTTAGTTACATACTGTGTGTCCTCTGTCACTTGTCCAACTCAATGCTTTGCGGCTCCACATACAGCTGCTGTTATTCTCATTTGTCTCAATCTCAACTCATTATATTAATATTGCAAATACTACAGAGTGTTGGTTCTGAGGGCATAGAAGTTGAAAGAAAGCTGGGGTTCATGTGGCACAATAGGATCAAACACTTCAGTGAAAGTTGTTAGCTTGTCATAGAGCTGTAGCTGTAGTGTGGTATTTAATAATATAACTCCAACCGGCTGGCCCTTCTAAACAAAAGGTTTGAAGAGGAGGTAGGTGGGACTGCTGTACTCTCAGTGAGTGATTTTTTGAATATCTGCACTCAATGACATCACACAGAGCCAAGAGTAGAAAAAATTTTCCAAAACTGAGCATTGAGAGCAGTCTGCAGCCAAAGTAGGGATTATGTTTACATATGCTAACTTCTTTATTTGAAACTGGCCAAAGTAGGGATTATGTTTACATATGCTAACTTCTTTATTTGAAACTGGATGTTTAATATGACCAACTACCACTGTAACAATATACATATGAAAGGATAAGGAAAATTCTTTAAACCTCTAGTCTGTTAACTCATTAGTAGTTCAATAAATCTTTTTCTTTTTTCTCTTCTTGTCATTCCACTGGGTGAACAATGTTATTAATCTCATGTGACGTGTTTAGATATCATCCTGCTGAAGAGCTTAGATTGTTCTAAATCACTAAGAAATTATTAAGTCTTAATGGCTGTTTCTGCTGATAAGTCATCAAAGAGACGTCTGTAGATATTTGTTCCACATTTGTGTTCTTTCACTGAAGTAAAGGAAAAAAAATGTATTCCTGTGGCTTTACCCACACAGACACACTCACACAAACATACCGGTGGTCCTGGTTTCCCTCTGGGCCCAGTAAGACCAGGTGCTCCAGCAGCGCCCTTAAAGACAAAGATACAATATTGTTAAACTGGTCTTACACAGCTTTGTGTAAGGTTGTTTTCTACTATATCCATGCCTCCATATCGTCTTCTTCTTTCGGCTGCTCCCGTTAGGGGTCACTACAGCGGATCATCTGCCTCCATCTCACTCTATCCCTTGCAACCTCTTCTCTCACACCAACCCTCTGCATGTCCTCCTTCACTACATCCATGAACCTTCTCTGTGGTCTTCCGCTTCTCCTCCTGCCTGGCAGCTCCATCTTGTCCAATACATCCACTATCCTTCCTCTGAACATGTTCAAACCATCTCAGCCTTGACTCTCTGACATTATCTCCAAACTTCTCAACATGAGCTGTCCCTCTGGTGTACTTTTGGCTGTTCCCTTGTATTCTCTCCAAGCTGTCATCAAAGCAGATTGATCCACATTGGCAATTTGGCAGAGGTTTTATGCCAGATGCCATTCCTGACGCAACCCTCCATGGTGAGAGGGGCTTGTGTCCCCACCTGGGATCAAACCAGGGACCATTCACTTTTAAGGCGAATGCGCAAGGCGCTACGCTATAGGGGAACACTGTCTGTCTGACGTAGTCATTTCTAGTACTGTAAGCGTTTTATTCCTCTTCTCTCCAGTGCATACCTCCACCTCTCCAGGCTCTCTTTCACCACCTCCCTACTCTCACTATGTCACAATGTTGTCTGCGAACATCACGGTCCACAGAAACTGCTGCCTGACCTCATCTGTCAACATATATGAACCCTAATTTATACCTGGTAAGCAACGTTCCCTCTAAGCTGCACGCTTGCGCAATCGCACACTGCTTCAGTGTCCTCCACAGCAAATCTATGTAGCACACATGCACACAGTAAATCTATGGAGTGCGCATGCGCACAGCAAGTCTATGCAGCGCACATGCATGTGGGAAGTCTATACAGGGCACATAAACGCAGCAAATCTATGCAGCGCACATGCAAGCGTGCAGCTTAGAGGGAACATTGCTGTAAGCGTTAAGTAACCTTTATATAATCAATAAATAAACATCTGCGTTCATTTACAAGACTAGTGTATAAGATTTAACCCCTTAAGCCCTAGCCTCCCCTCAAGCCCTCCCCTAGGTTAAGGTGATATTTCATTAGACATAGAGTCTAACATATCTATTTATGTACTTTGCAGTTTAGATTTGCAATAGGATAATAATTGTATTTTTGTTCACTTATGCAAAGCTGTTTCTGTATAATACAATTTATAACGGGTCCCATCCCATAGGAGTTAGCAAGTTGTGATGCCATGTTTCTACAGTAACTCAGAAAGGAAAGACAGACTCGAATACTAGCTTTCACATTTCTGTTAATGCTTTCATAATGCAAAATGACTACTACTGCATGTCTGCTGTAATCTATTACTTTAACAGTATAAAAGCTAATTTTCTATTTCCTAAATTTAATTTAACTGCATTTCTATTTCCTAATTACATCTACATACATGAACTTCTGGACTGGAAATACTTGTGGATGCGGTCACTGAAGACTCCATTTTGTTTCCTGAGGGCAACCATAGACTGTCCAACACATTTGGAAAGGGAGGGGGGTGAGGACAGGTATTCAATTGTTGCATTCTCCACTCTGACCAGTAGATGCCATTAAATCTCATACATCATCATCATACATCATTTAAAGACATACAATGTATTTCCAGGCTCATGGATATTTTTTAACTTCTCAAATTCAGGAAAAAGAAAGGTTTTCCTCCAGATTCTGTTAATCTAAAATTATTTGTCACACCACGAGGAAGGCAAAGATCACAAATAGACTTTGCCGGTAATGACAGATCCACATATTGAATGTTCAGATGGTATGTCATGCTAATAAGGAGACTTACCTTATCACCTTGGTACCCTGTATCTCCTGGCTCGCCCCTTTGTCCCATTTCACCCTAGATTTCATAGCATCATACAAAGATATAACACAACACTACATTGCCACAATAAACAATAGACACAAGATAGGCATGACCTATATATAGACTGTGTAACACTTGTACAGTGCTTTGCAAAAGTTTCAAACCACCTCTCATTTGTTTATATTTTGCTAGGAAAATGAAAAATTTATGCAATAATATATTAATTTTTTTTCTAAAATTATTAATTTAGCAAACATAAATGGACATACAGTACATAAGGCAAAAACAATGCTTGTACAGTAATGTTGAGGCCCAGACTCTGGGGAGGCCAGTCCATGACTGACAGTGTTCCGTGTGTGTTTTTCTATCCAGGCAGGCTTTTAAAATAAGATATGATGAGAAATTCCTTTAATGGTCCTACAGTCGAGACATTTCAGGTGTTTCAGAAGCAAGATGAAGTGCATTGGCTGTATGCTTGGGATTACTGTCATATTGAAAAATGAAGCTGTTGCCAATCAGATGCTTTTCAGATGGTATTGCACGGTAGATCAAAATCTGACAGTACTTTTCTGCTTTCATAAGTCAATCAATTTAGACAAAATCACCAACACCACTGACTGAAATGCAATCCCAAACCATGGCAGAGCCTCCACCATGTTTTACAGATAGCTAGACACTCACTGTCGTACCTCTCTTCCGAGCTTTATCCTTTTAAAGACACACTGCACACCAAGATATGCCAAGATTTCGGCTAATAACTCTTTGGGAATTACCTTATTGTTGCAAAAATACTATTTTATTCCTGTCAAACTGTGTTATCTAGGTTCAACTAAAGAAATGGAAACAAACTCTGTGTTTTTATGAAAGACTACTGATCAAGCCCACTTTTAAAAATTAAGAAGATAATCTGGCTACTTAGAGGCAAAATATAGAGAAATTAGGGGTGGCTTAAAACTTTTGCACAGTATTGTACATTGTGCATCAGCACCAGTACTGTCAAATCCAGTTACTGTCAAAATTCAGTGTGGTAGCAGCCTAATGAAAACAAATGGCCACACTCTAAAGAACCAATACCAGATATGTAGCAATGTCAATATTTAACACAAAGACCCACATATAGATTCCCATAGAATATTAACCATGGGTGTGAATTGGTGGATATGTTAGCAAAATGTGAACAGGAAATCATAAAATATGTCCAAACATGTCAGCTGGGCTAGTGACAGATTACACACAGATGCACTGCAATAATATAAATATTTAGATCACCTTATCACCTTTCAATCCAGGCAGGCCGGCTCGTCCTGCTGGGCCCTGCCGTAGAGAAAATAAAGATATAAGGAAAAGTTGAACATTCAGTCACTTAAAAAGAACATCACTGTAATAATATAAATAAAATATATTTTATAAATTAATAAAGTTACAGTTTGTCAACAGTAGTGTAGAGCAGCGGTAGTAGCAAATATCAACCCTACCTGAGGTCCCGTCATACCAGGCAGTCCTCGTGGTCCCTCAGGCCCTGGTTCTCCCTGTGGAACGAAAGACACAATGGAATTTATGTATCACAAATACATGGAGCCATGAGCACACATACTTCTAATACTGGCCCAAGGTTGTTGCCTGATACTGAACGGCATTTTTTACACTAAATATTTCTGATCCATTCTTGACATTGTTTTGGCATGAATACGAGGTGCTGTTTCCTACACCCTGCATTCCTGTTTGTCATGACCCTACAACAAAACTAAGCAGTGCTGACAGAGTATCCACTTGTTTTGCATGGAGTTAGGATTTGCCCTGCTCAACATTGCCAGCCCACAACAGTCAATACACTCTAATTTGACAGGGGCAAAGTGAGAACAGCCAGAAAGTGTGGCTGGCCCAAAAAGTGCCCTCTGCAAACAAGACAGGCTGCTCAGGTGGTTTTTACCTTGTGAACAATAACAGTTTGAATCACTGTTGTGGTCACACACACACACACACACACACACAAAGACATTTAATCAAATGCTACATTTGTACCTACAGTAGGTATGTGTTGCTTTGATACTGCAGATTTTTTTATGGAAAAACAAAGAAAAATGTAAGGCAACTTGATGACTACAGTATTTTGTTTTCTCTCTTTCAGACAGGAGTAATGTTTAAAGGTGCATCCATCAATTTTCTTCAACTTATCCAAGGGTCGCAGGCGGACTAGCACCCAACCCAGCTGTCAGAGGGAAAAAGGTGAGTTACACCCTGGACAGGCCACCAGTCTATTGCAGAGAGACTGACAACCCACACTGGCTAAGGGAGAACATGCAAGCTCCACACAGAAGGGCTCCAGCTGGCCAGTGGATTCAGACCCAGGACCTTCTTTCTGAGACGCAACAGTGCTAACCACTGTACCACTGTGCTGCCCAGCCCCTTAGTGACCCTGAACTATGACAGGAGTGAAGATAATATCTGACCAAACCAACAAAAGCATGCTGACAAAAACAAATTAAAATATTAAAGTTTGTAGTAAAGGGTCTGAGTACTAAAAATACAAATAAAATAAAAATAAAAATAAAATCAATCTGACAATCTGTCCAATATACACAAATTAAGTGAAAGGCAAATTACAGAACAGGGCCTGTGTTGCGTCATCAAAGACATGTGGCTTAAACTAGCAGTCCATCTGGACCCACTGAGGTCAGTGTTTGATGCTGAGGCTTCAATGTGGTACTGCAGGAGGATAGACACAAATCACATGCCTTCCATCAAAAGAGGCTTTCAACACAGAACACATGAAACATGACATATTAAAGAAGCAAAAAGCACAGACAGAAAATGTTCCCCCCAAAACTCTCGTGTCCACCAGCCCAGCTGAAATGATCAGATCAGAGCCTTTGCTCAAACCACTGTCAGAATGAAGTCTGACTGCCAGGTGGTTAGACACCATCCAAACCACTATTTGCTCACCACACTGGGAGACAACTGGTTTAAGACTTTATTAAAACCAGATTATTGCATCCCCATACATCTTATTTCAACACAGCCATTATGGCCCCAGAAAATCCCATCAGACATAAAAATGTTTCTACACCCAGAACATTACAGTCCCATGTATGCATGCCCTTTCAAGTGTCTCACACCCACAAAAAATCCAGATAATATTGAATAAACTTTCATTTAGACTTGGCCATATATAGAGTATGCGACACACCAAATCCGGTTGGAAATAAACTGACTGAAGTTGAGCCTCCTCTAGTAGCTAATGTGCTTTCACTGAAACTTTAGTGTAACTTTAGCTGTAGTTATCACCTGGTCAGATGAGAATGTATGAATTCAAATAGGATTTTCCACCAACTACTTACTGAGGTAGTTACAGCCAGGGGTTAAAGTGGTCTGAAACTCGCCAAATTCTACTCTTTATACTGGCTTTATATAGTCTAGGGTTGTAAATCAGCAATGGTAGCTCACATAGCATCTGCTTATATCATGTTTACTTCAGTTGGCTAAATCCAGAGAGCAGTGAATCTCAGAGCAGCGTCAACACAGATCAGCTGATTACAGGCTGTCTATCTACTGGGGCTCACAATACAAATTACTGTGATCTAGTTGATAATTCACTACACCCAATATTAGGGTTCCCCCACCTGCTAAATCCACATTCACTTCTGGTGACAGCCACAGTAGTCTTAAAGGTCTAGGAGTAAACAAAACTTCAGTCTGTCTCCTGGTAGTCCGTCGGGGATCGACGATGATTCAGTCCGTGCAATCAGTGATGAGAGCACGTATGGCTACACAGCCCAAAGCTGGAGGCACACAAGCACCCGCAGATGTCACATTGGTGGTCTGTGTTTTGGACTGATGAAGATGAGGACTTGTGCCATCTGTCCCTTGCAGCGGAGAGACGCAGTCGTCTGTCCTCTTCGAAGGCAGCTGTAGCTTTTATGGTGAGAGACAGGAAGATCTGTCTATGGCATTAGCTTCCATCTCTCGTGGCTGAATGTTGCACTATTTCAGGTTGCGCTTCAAGGTGTCTTTGTGCCTCAGTTTGGGTTTTCCCTGTTTGCGAGAGCCCTCTTTGAGCTTGCCATATAGCAGCTGTCTGGGGATGCAGCTATCTTCCATTCTGATGACATGGCTGGTCCAGCGAAGCTGAGCCTTCAGCAGTGAAGACTCAATACTTGTCACGCCAGCTCTATCCAGTACCTCCTGGTTGGTGATTTTATCCTGCCAACGAATACCCATGATCATGCGCACTGACCTCATGTGGAATTGCTCTAACTGCTTAACGTGTCGTCTGTACAGGGTCCACGTTTCACATCCACATAGTAGTGAAGAAAGGACTACGGCCTTGTAGATCTTCAGCTTTGCTGCCAGTCTTATACCTTTCTGGTGGAGGACCTCAGCTCTCAAACGTCCAAGGGCCTGACTGGCTTTCTGGATTCTGGACATGATTTCTTTGTCCAGTGATCCATCTGAGGAGATCATTCAGCCTACATACTTGGAAGTTCTCCGCACATTTGAGTTGGACTCCGTCAATGGTGATGACTGGCTGTGGTTCGACAGTGTTTGGGGCAGCCTGGACAAGAACCTCTGTTTTTTCAAGACTGATTGTGAGACCGAACAGCCTGGATGCTTCTGCAAAGCGATCAATGACCTACGTGGCTGTCTCCACTATCACCGACTGCCACTTTCATTGATGCATTTCAGACCTGAAGACCAAACACGTGAAGTGACTAAGTCTAAATAGGGTCACGCCAGTGGTGAAAATACAATTAAATTAGGCCAAACAGGGGCTCACCATACCATCAAAAATAAGATCAAAAACCTGCTAAAGTGTTGTAAAGAATAAAAAAAGAAGCCTCTTAAATTTCAAGCAGCTATTTTTGGTCTCCACCTCACCCTTTTGTTTTTCTTTCAGCCTGCGAAAAAGTGTCAGGCTGCATCATATTTTGCTGAGTCACACACTGGCAGAGACATCAAGTGCATACCAGAATGAACACTTGCTGTTTATGTTCTCTTTCTGATTACTCAACTAAAGGTTCTAACCATGTGTAACAGCCTTTTCATAAATGAGGGTCACAATGGTGTGACTGACACTGTAAAGTGAAAATGAGCTTTCAGTGTCAAATTAAAGCTCTTTGTGAGATCCATCCTGTGTCAAAATCACTCAGCTGGAAAGTTGACTAAATATGATTTATTACATCAAAGACTGGATTAAAGAGGTGTGGGTATTTTGGCTCTCTAGTATGATTACTCAAAAGTACTTACTGATCATAACTTGTTTGAGAACTACATCAGCTTTAATTATTAATAATTCATTTCCTTCCATCTTTTTTTCTTTAGTTGTTTGATAATATTTAAATGTAATTAATGCATAATGTGTAACATAAGCTTTTATTAACACCATCACTTTGGAGATGCTGTTTCAAGAACATGGCCATGTCTGGTAAAAATATCTTTCTAATTACATGTAAATAATTACACTATAGTGACTTTATCGATGTATTAGCGTTTAATAGTGTTTCAGTTCCTTAACATGTGCCACAAATGATTAAAACCATATACATCACAGCTTATGATCAGCGTGAGTGAGTTAGATTAAGTGTAGTTCATCACATTCAGCTATAAATTACTAAAAAGCCTGTGGCACCTTGATTTGGTTTTAAAAGGAAATACAACTAATTGCTTTTCTTTAACAACACTTACACATTCACTGGCCATTTCAGTAGGCACACCTTGCTAGGACCAGGTTGGACCCATTTTTACCATCAGAACTGCCTTAGTTGTTCATGGCATAGATTTAGTAAGGTGCTGGAAACATTTTTCGGAGATGTTGGTCCATATTGACATGAGAACATCACACAGTTGCTGCAGATTTGTCAGCTGCACATCCAAAATGCAAATCTCTTGTACCTCTTGAAGCCATCTGAGTACAGTGAACTCTTGTCAGATTGGTCGGAAGCAGCCACCCGAAGATGGGTACACTGTGGTCATAAAGGGATGGACATGGTCAATAACGATACTCAGGTTTAAACAATACTCAACTGGTACTAAGGGGTCAAAAGTATGCCAAGAAAACATCCCCTACATCATTACACAACCCCCACCACCAGCCTGAACTGTTGATACAAGGCAGGATGGATCCATGCTTTCATATTGTTTGCACAAAATTGTGACCGTACCATCTGAATGTCACATCAGAAATTGAGAATCATCAGACAAGGCATTTTTCCAATCATCCATTGTCCAATTATGGTGTGCCCTGTGAATTGTGGCCTCAGTTTCTGATCACTCTCTGTAAACCTCAGAGATGTTTTTTGTGTTAAAATCCCACTAGATCAGCAATCCTTTGTCTATGTCCTTATACAAGACCAAAGCTGAGATGTTTGGCTATAATAAGAATAAGAATAAGAATAAGGAAAACCTTTATTTGTCCCACAATAGGGAAATTGCATTGTTGCAACAGCAAAGTGTGAGTGCAAAGTAAGTATATATGGACAGTATATGGACAGTAAATGAACAATAGGTATTTGTTAAAAATAAATATATAAATAAATAAATACCGGGTAAAGTAACTATTAAGTGACTATTGAGTATATAAACCTGATTTATAACA